>CAUYLG010021126.1:0-35232 GCA_963573385.1 Cacajao melanocephalus | reverse complement strand
GATATCAGCCCTTTGTCAGATGTGTAAACTGCAAAAATTGTTTCCCATTCTGTTGGTTGCCGATTCACTCTAATGACTGTTTCTTTTGCCGTGCAGAAGCTGTGGAGTTTGATTAGGTCCCATTTGTCTATTTTGGCTTTTGTTGCCAATGGTTTTGGTGTTTTGGTCATGAAGTCCTTGCCTATGCTTATGTTCTGAATGATTTTGCCTAGATTTTCTTCTAGGGTTTTTATGGTGTTAGGTCTTATGTTTAAGTCTTTAATCCATCCCATCTGGAGTTAATTTTAGTGTAAGGTGTCAGGAAGGGGTCCAGTTTCTGCTTTCTGCACATGGCTAGCCAGTTTTCCCAATACCATTTATTAAACAGGGAATCCTTTCCCCATTGCTGGTTTTTGTCAGGTTTGTCAAAGATCAGATGGTTGTAGATGTGTGGCATTGCCTCCAATGCCTCTGTTCTGTTCCACTGGTCTATATCTCTGTTTTCGTACCAGAAAGAGCTAGAGGAGCAAGATCAAAAAAACTCAAAAGCTAGCAGAAGACGAAATAATTAAGATCAGAGCAGAACTGAAGGAGACAGAGACACAAAAAAACCCCTTCAAAAAAAAAATCAATAAATCCAGGAGTTGGTTTTTTGAAAAGATCAACACAATAGACAGACCATGAGCCAGATTAATAAAAAAAAAAGAAAAGAGAGAAGAATCAAACAGATACAATAAAAAACATTAAAGGAGATATCACCACCAATTCCACAGAAATACAAACTACCATCAGAGATTACTATAAACAACTCTATGCACATAAACAAGTAAACCTGGAAAAACGGATAAATTCCTGGACAGTTGCACCCTCCCAAGCCTAAACCAGGAAGAAGCTGAAACCCTGAATACACCAATAAAAAGGGCTGAAGTTGAGGCAGTAGTTAACAACCTACCAACCAAAAAATGTCCAGGACCAGGTGATGTTCACAGCCGCATTCTACCAGATGTACAAAGAGGAGGTGGTACCACTCTTTCTGAAACTATTCCAAATAATACAAAAAGAGGGCATCCTTCCCATATTATTTTATGGGACCAACATCATCCTGATACCAAAATCTGGCAGAGACTCAACAAAAAAAGAAAACTTCAGGCCAATATCCATGATGAACATAGATGCAAAATCTTCAATAAAATACTATCAAACCAATTGCTACAGCACATCAAAAAGCTTATCAATCACAATCAAGTAGGCTTCATCCAAGGGATGCAAGGCCAGTTCAACATACTCAAGTCTATAAAATGTAATCCCCTGCATAAACAGAACCAAAGACAAAAACCACATGATCACCTCAATAGATGCAGAGAAGGTCTCTGACAAAATTCAACAGCCCTTTATGCTAAAAACTCTCAATAAGCTAGGTATTGACGGAACGTATCTCAAAATAATAAAAGCTATTTACAACAAACCCACAGCCAATATCATACTGAATGGACAAAAACTGGAAATATTCCCTTTGAAATCTGGCACTAGACAAGGATGCCCTCTCTCACCACTCCTATTCAATATAGTATTGGAAGTTCTAGCCAGAGCAATCAGGCAAGAAAAAAGAAATAAAAGGTATTCGATTAGGAAAGGAAGAAGTCAAATTTTCTCTATTTGCAGACGACATGATTGTATATTTAGAAGACCCCATCGTCTCAGCCCAAAATCTCCTGAAACTGATAAGCAACTTCAGCAAAGTCTTAGGATACAAAGTCAATGTGCAGAAATCACAAGCATTCCTATACACCAATAATAGACTAAAAGACAGCCAAATCAAGAGCAAACTCCCATTCCCAATTGCTAAAAAGAGAATAAAATACCTAGCAATACAACTAACAAAGGATGTAAAAGACCTCTTAAAGGAGAACTACAAACCACTGCTCAATGAAATAAGAGAGGCCACAAACAGAAAGAGAAACATTCCATGCTCATGATTAGGAAGAATCAGTATTGTGAAAATGGCCATACTGCCCAAAGAAATTTATAGATTCAATGAAAACACTCTTTACTTCTGAAAAATGACTAATACCTGTAATCTATGAAGAACTCTATCAAATCAGTGGTTAATCACACACACACATACACACACAACCCAGAACGGCTGAAAAGAAAACTCATGGTAAATGTTGATGAAGATGTGGAATTATTAGAGCAATTGCTGTTGGCAGTTTACAGTAGTATTACTTTTTAAGATACAGTAGTATCACTTTAAGATCGGCAGTTATTCATAAAGTTAAACAGCCAGGCACGGGGCTCAAGCCTGTAATCCCAGCACTTTGGGAGGCCGAGCGGGCGGATCATTAGGTCAAGAGATCAAGACCATCCCGGCCACCATGGTGAAACTCTGTCTCTACTAAAAATACAAAAATTAGCTGGGCGTAGTGGCGTGCGCCTATAGTCCCAGCTACTCAGGAGGCTGAGGCAGGAGAACTGCTTGAACCTGGGAGGCGGAGGTTGCAGTGAGCCGAGATTGTGCCACTGCACTCCAGTCTGGCACCTGGCGACAGAGTGAGACTCTGTCTCAAAAAAAAAAAAAGTTAAACATACAGTTCTACTATGATCCAGTAATTCAACCACCAAGTATTTATCCAAGGGAATTTAGAAAATGTATGTTCATAAAACAACTTGCATGTAAATGTTCATGACATTTTATTCACAATCACCATTAAGTCAAATGTAAACTAGTGCTCATCCTAGAAGAATGAACAAACAAGTTTATAAATAAACAGAAAGGAACTAGCCACTGATTGACACAACAACCTGGATGTATCTAACAGACATTTTAGAAGCCAGATATAAAGGAATATATCATGTTAGATTCCACTATTACACAATTCTAGCAGCAAAAATAATATATGGTGTTAGAGTCCATAAGAGTGGTTATCTGTTGAGAAGAGAGCCTAGAGTTGGACTGGCTGGAAAGAGGCATGAAGAAAATATCTGGGGTGACAGAATTGCTCTATATTTGTTGGAGGTATAGGTAGACTTTTATTAAAATTAATCAAGCTGCACTCTTAAGAACTATTATTTCATTGTATGGAAATAGCACTTCAATTAAGAATGTGCAAAACAAAATAGAAGGATGAAAACTCATGTAAAAATATTTTTGAAATAACATTATGGTTTCTATTCTCACATTTAGGTCTCATCCATTTTGGGTTAATTTTTGCATATGATATATGATAAACATCCAATTTCATTCTTTTGCACATAGAAATTCAATTTTCTTAGCACAATTTATTGCAAAGATTATTCTTTCCTCAATGTGCTCCATTGGTGCCTTGTAAAAAAATTACTTGACTGTATATATTTAGATTTATTTACGAGAAAACATAGGTTCAAACCTCTGGAGGCTGGCCTTGGTAAAGAATTTTTGGATGTCGTACCAAAAGTTCAAGCCACAAAAGCAAAAACAAATAAATGGGACTACATTAAAAAAGCTCCTTCACAGCGAAAAGGAACAATTGCCAAACTGAAACAACAGCCTCTGAATTAGGAGGGAAATATTTGCAAAGAACACAACCACTAAGGGATTATTATTCAAAATGTATAGTGAATTAAGACAACTCAATAGCAGAAAAACCAATAACCCAATTGAAAAATACGCAAAATACCTAATAGACACTTATTAAAAGAAATCATAAAAATAACCAACAGGTATATGAAAAGATGCTCAACATCATTAATCATCAGGAAAATGCAAATCAAACCCACTATGAGATACCACCTCACATTAATTATTACCAAAAAGTCAAAAGATAACAAATTTTAACGTGAGTTAGCAGAAAATGCTACTTTTTGTAGACTTCCCATGGAAATGTAGATTGGTGTAGCCATTATAGAAAACCATATGAAAGTTTCTAAATAAATTAAAAATAGAATTACTATATGACACAACAATCCCTCTCCTGGGCATATACCCAAAGGAAATAAAAATCACCTTGTAAAGATATCTACACTTTAATGTTCATTGTAGCATTATTCATGTTAACAAAGATATGGAAACAATGTAAGGGTCCATTGACAGGAAAATGGATAAAGAAACAATTTTTGTCACAATGTGGATGAGCTTAGAGGACAATATGTTAAGTGAAATAAGCCAGACACCAAAAGAAAAATATGGATGATCCCATTTATGTATGGAATCTGAAAAAAAAACCCAAATATACTGAGAATATGAAACACTGTTTACCAGGGTTGGGGTGGAAATAAGGAGATATAAGAGAAGATACAGTGTAGGAGATATGCAGGATGAACTAGTCTAGAGACAGAGTATACACTGGCAGTCCTCAACCTTTTTGGCACCAGGGACTAGTTCCATGGAAGACAATTTTTCCACTGGTGGGGGTTGGGTGGAGAAGGATGGGGGGTTTTGAGATAAAACTGTCCACTTCAGATCATCTGGCATTAGATTTTCATAAGGAACATCCAACCTAGGTCCCTTGCATGTGCAGTTCACAATAGGGTTCCTCTCCTGTGAGAATCTAAAGCCAGGGCTGATCTGACAGGAGGTGCAGGAGGTGGAGCTCAGGCGGTAATGCTGGCTTGCCAGCTGCTCACTGCTTGCTATGCGTGCCAGTTCCT
This sequence comes from Cacajao melanocephalus, assembly GCA_963573385.1. Taxonomy (NCBI): domain Eukaryota; kingdom Metazoa; phylum Chordata; class Mammalia; order Primates; family Pitheciidae; genus Cacajao; species Cacajao melanocephalus. Next base: position 30,627 of record CAUYLG010021126.1, on the reverse strand, counting down.
AACAGATCACAGACCAGTACAGGTCTCCAGCCCAGGGACTGGGGACCCCTGGTGTACGCCATGTAGCGTATAGGTACTAAAATTGTTCTGTATTTGGATTTCAACCTAAATAAGGTTTTGGCTGCTCTTGCCACAAAAACTAAAAAAATAAAATAAAATGGACAACTGTGAGACGATGGATATGTCAGTTTGCTTAACGACAGTAAACATTTTGCTATCTATATGTATCCCATAACATCATGTTGTATACCTCAAATGCATACAATAAAATGTATTAAAAAATAAAATCATTAAAAAGCATACTGAAATGTACTATAAAGAAATACCAGCCTCATGAGACGCACAAGGTGATCTCTCTAGACTCATAGGAAATGTATTATTCCAATCTATGCATAATATTCCAGAGAAAGAAATCAAGAAATATCTAAGAACTCAGCAGAATATAAGCGTCATACCAAAACCAAATCAGGAAAGGAAATGTATAGACCAAAACCACACAGGAAAGAAAAAAAATAACATGAAAAAACCCACTTGGCAAAACAAAAGCATAGCCAAGGCCTGTTGTATGTACACAATACATTATGATTGAGTTGTATTTATCATAGGTATACAAGTATATTAAGATTTATTACCTCTAATTATAATTTACTTATTAATAAATTAATAGAGAAAAAGGCCAACGTTTTGTTGTTTGGAAAAATGATTTGATAGAATTTAAATTTAATCATTATAAAAACTCACATCATCTAAAAAATAAATGAAACATCACCAGTCAACACAAGGCTTCTACTCAAAATTATAGGAATAGTAGACTTACTAATTTAAAAAATCATAAACAAGGTAAAGATGCACATTCTTGGCACTTTATTCAGCATCAATGACTCAAATTATTCACTAAAACAAGATAAATGTTATAAATGTCAGAAAGAAAAATTATTTGCCGCTTACATAATAATGTACACAGAAAACAAAGTATTTTCATTAAAAGTCTTAGAATTTCTAAGAGAAGTTAGCAAGGTGCTTTTAAACAAAAAAAAGTTAATTGTATTTTTATATGCCATCAGCATATAATTAGATTTTTTAAAGAAATGAGATATAATTATAATAGGAATTTTAAAAATTAGATTTTCTAGAAATAAATTTAGCCACAGATTTTCAAACTTTTACAGAGCATGTATAAAATACATTTTATTGATAGATATGTTCATAAATAGCAACTCTCAATGAATATAAGATTTTGAGTCTTCTGAATTTCATCTGCAGATCCAATGCAATTCTAATTACAATCACTATATGGTTTGGATCAACTGATTGATTGGTTCTAAAATTTGTTTGAAAAAGTGAAAGCCCAAGAACAGCCAAAAACATTCAGAAGCAAAAGAAAAAGTCAAGAGTTATTCCTTTACATATCAATAAAGCTGTGTTAATTATGATAGTATGAAGCATGCAGTCCTGGGGCACGGATAGACAAACAGAGCAATGGAATCCAGAATCCAAAAACAGACTCCTGTGTATGTTAAAATGACATTTGACACAGGTGGTGTTATAGATCATTGAGTGAATAATTGTCCCCTAAAGATGTCCATGTCCTAATACCAAGAATCTGTAAATATATTATCCTACACAAGAAACTAGATGGGTGTGATTAAATTAGAGCCCTTGAGAGGGACGATTATCCTGGATAATCCAGCTGTTCCTGATTTCTTTTAAATGAAAGAGGGAGGCAGCAGGGTCAGAGAAGGAGATATGATGGCAATAGCACAGGCTCGAGTGATGCAATTGCTGGCTTTGAAGATGGAAGTAGGCCATGAGCCAAAGAATGAAGGCAGTTTTTATTAGGTGGAAAATTCAGGGAGCAGATTCTCCCCTAAACCCTCTGGAAGGAATGCAACCTTGCAAACAGCTGGATTTTACCTTCAAAGAAATCATTTCAGACTTCTGACCTTCACAACTGTAAAATAATAAATTTGTTATGTTTTAAGCCATGAAGTTTGTGGTGATTGTTATAGAAGCAATAGGAAACTAAAATATGAATGAAAGAAGGAACTACCCAATATATAGCATAATACACTATCCATAGTAAGAAAAATAAAATTAATTCCTACATCATAACAAAAAAATACATCAAAACAAAAATCCTAAATTCTAGATGGTTTATAGACTTAGATGTGAAAGGTAAAACTTTAGAACTTCTAGAAGAAAATTGTGTAGTTTTCTTCCAAAAAAAGTTTTGGCAAGTTTTAGCAGTGAAATATTATAGAGCAGTAAATATAAATTACTCATAACTGTATAAAATTTCATTAATAAATCCTAGAAAGAAAATTTTGACTGAAAATTCATTTACACATATAACACTTTTTATAAAACTCATAAACAAGTAAAATTAAATAATATCCTACTATGACTAAATTCCTATGTAGTAAATATATTTCTTAAATAACAGGGATAATATCACAAAATCTACAATCTTGGTAATCTCTGAGAATGGGGAATATGGGACATGATTGAAGAAAGACATACAGGTAGTGCAAAGCAACAGGTGATATTTTAGATTTTGGTTTAACTTATGGGTTCAAGAGTGTTCATTTTATTTTGTTTTACATGCCACATAAAAGTTACACATATTCTTTTGGATGTATTAAATGTTATACAACTTTTAAAAAATTAAAAACAATTCAAGTTCAGCTAAATCTCACTGAACTTCTCTTTCATATTCTGCTATAAAACCTTCTTTCTCCTTTATTGATGACAGCAAAACATCAAATTCAGAAGTACCAAAGCATCCAAAGTGATGTCTCCACTAGGAATTCTTAAGACTATGAAAAGAGAAAATTTCACACAATCCTGGCTAAGGACAGGCTATTGACAGAATAAATATGTAGCACCTACTTTCAGAATTTTTTGTTTTTCTGTCTTGATTTTTGTGACACATTTTCCAGTACTTCTCTTTCAATAGTCATTTTATTTCTAACCAGTAATCGATTTGAAACCAAACTGTGAAGCTTTAAGAGAAACAAGCCCTTAAATTCTTTTACACACTCTACCTGTTAAAATAGAACACAAAGGGCCAGTAGAATGATGTTGTATAATCAGAGACTGAATTTCACAAAGTGAGAGAAAATAAGCTTTTATGAGCAATGTTAACCATATAAAAGTATTTTAATCAAGCAATCTTTCCTTTAATGAGTACGTCTTAAAATGCATAAAAGTACAATCTATTATTTGTTCTTGCTCAAAAGTATTTACTTGTCACAGTTTAAGTCTATTTATGTGATTCTATCCCTTCTACAACATCTGGAGTTTTTGAAGACAACACTCTGGAAAGGCTCAGAAGGTTTTTTTTTTTTAATGAAAGATCAGATGCCATTTCTATTTGAAATTTAAAGCATCAGAAGTAGTCACAAAGTTGGTTATGTATTTCTGATGCTGTTCTTAGTTCTTGGAAATCTATTTTAAGATAAACTGAAACTAATCAACACAAAAGTTGTTCTAATAAGATTTTTTCATCTACTTTGATCTTATACTCAGTTCCTTTTCAAACAAAGCCAATTGACATAATCACGACATGTGAATTATCAGTTCTTAGACAGAAAATTGGTTTCTAACCTTTTCTTTAAAGCAAACCTCTTTCGAAGACAGATATTTAACCATAATTTAGTAACTTAGGAATGTCTAAGATTCTTAGGCTTACCAGACTGAACAGAGCTATGTTTTCAGTATATCTTCAAATGATTTCAAGGTATTTTATTCACATGTGTTTTAAGACAATTGTATAAGTCATGTAAGTCAAATTCATTTATGCTTGTCATTGAACAGTTGTTTTGTAATAACATGTCTATTAAAAAAAGACTTTGGGGCAATTTTAATCATTTTTGACTTTTTTCTAAAAGCAAGTATTTATGTTACAAGTAAAATAAACCAAAATAATATATTTCAATGGATTTGAAAACCAACAAAACATAATTGGTGGTAAAATGGGTGCTTATCGTAAGTGTCAGGCCATTTTAAGAAAAATATTTTAGGGACATTTTTAACACAGTTTACCCAAAAATACTTTAAAATTAAGTCAAAACAAACATCAATAATATTGGGCATATATATTTGAAATTCTTCATGATTAATATTATTTCATTAATACTCACATTAAAAAAAAACAAACCTTTTCTGGCCGGGCCCGGTGGCTCATGCCGATAATCCCAGCACTTTGGGAGGCTCAGGCGGGCGGATCACGAGGTCAAGAGATAAACACCATCCTGGCCAACACTGTGAAACTCCATCTCTACTAAAAATACAAAAATTAGCAGGGTATGGTGGTGCATGCCTGTAATCCCAGTTACTAGGAGGCTGAGGCAGGAGAATTGCTTGAACCTGGGAGGCAGAGGTTGCAGTGAGCTGAGATCGTGCCACTGCACTCCAGTTTGGGTGAAAGAGTGAGACTGTCTCCAAAAAAAAAAGAACCTTTTTTTTTTACACTTGGCATTTTTCTGGTCACGTGTTTATAAACTAATTCCATCAGTTCTGTCTTTTCTCAAATAAGATAGGCAATCCACCTACTCTTATTTCACTTTTTATAGGCACTGAAACTGTACCTGCCAAGCTATGCAAGGTCAGTGTTGCTCACTGGCATCACCTGTGAAGAATTCCTGAACTGCCAGCTGTATCATATGACTTCTCTGCAGTAGACAGAGTGCAGAGAGAAGTCATCGTTTTTCATATGATACAGCTGGTCTTGAATTCCTTACTTCCTTGATACTCAAACTTCTTTTTTCCTAACACTTGAAAATATTTGAATGCAATTTTCATGTCCTTCGTATTCCTGAATTGAGAATGAATCCCCTTTTTAATCAATAGGAATTCACAAAGCCACTGTTACGCGCCTTGAGAACTCAACATAAATCATACTTGAGTACTCTATCCTTGTGTTTGTCATTAAAACAAATTAAAGCAATTTGGGGCAGATTGCATTAAGTGGAACCACAGTCACAGATAAAAAACACTCTTGTATAAATAGAGAGGAAATGACAACACTTCAGGTATTCATAGTAGCAATCATCAGCAAACATTGGTGAGAAAGGAAATAAAGTTTTATCAGAATAGAGTAGAATATTGTTTCATTCTATTGCAAAAATATCAAGCTATGTCTGTAAAATTAATTTCATTTGGAATTTACAGAGGTTTCTACCAAAGAGAACCACTTCCAATGTAACAAAATAGAAAATGATGAGTATTGAAGAAAACAGAGAATAAAAGCAGAATGATTTAGAATTAACTATTAAAGTGAATATCAGTATGTTACCACAAACAGAATTTTATTCAATGGATATATTTATATAAAATAAAAGACGGAATCAATTCAGTCACTCACTAATAACTACACTGGCTTAGCACCTGAAACAGGAAATGTATGAAAGAACCAGACATAAGCATTTCTTTTAGAAAACTTAGAACTTGGCCCGAGCGCGGTGGCTTATGCCTGTAATCCCAGCACTGTGGGGCGGGTGGATCATGAGGTCAAGAGATCGAAACCATCCTGGCTCATGCCGTGAAACCCCGCCTCTACTATCATGAGGTCAAGAGATCGAAACCATCCTGGCTCATGCCGTGAAACCCCGCCTCTACTAAAAATACAAAAAATTAGCTGGGTGTGGTGCCACCCGCCTGTGGTCCCAGCTACTTGGGAGGCTGAGGTAGGAGAATCGCTTGCACTCGGGAGGTGGAGGTCGCCACGAGTGGCGACTGCGCCACTGCACTCCAGCCTGAGCTACAGAGTGAGACTTTGTCTCAAAAAAAAAAAAAAAAAAAATTAAAACTCCACTGAGGTGACAGGGGCTGTACATAAACAATTACACTGTAGTTTAAACAAAAAACTGATAGTGCCATACAAGAAGTACAGATTAAGTGCTATGAGAATTAAAAGGAAGAAAAAATGATTTCCACATGGAAAAGGTTGGAAGTTTTTTTTTGTGCTGAGCACTGAGTACTGAATACGGAGCTTGAATCTGGGCATGTGAAAAGGCAGCAAAAGAAACATGCTCAAAAAAAAAACCATTTGAGAAAGATGCAGTGAAGCAGGAAATAGCTAAAGATGGCGGAGCGACCTAGTTGTTTGGTGTCGGCTGATAAATGATTATGGGAACATAAAGCAGAATGATGACCACAGAAGAAAGAAAAAGAGTTAAGATGAGACTGAAGCAATGCCCTCAATAAGACATGGTAATTTATTATATTAAATTAGGCGGTATATGAGGAGAGTAGGTTGAAGTCGTAATAAAAGTATATTATAATCACAAATTATTGGATAGGTAGTATACCATTAATAAAATTATGGAATACAGGAATAAAAATGTTGGAGAAAAAATTGGACTATATTCAATTTGAGATGCCTTCCAAATGGAGAAACCTAGCAGCCATGTATGGGTAGACCCTAGAGAGAAATCTAAGATGAAAATATATACCTAGTAATTTTCTATACAGGGGTACTATTTCAAGTCATGAAATTGCTAAGAGAGAGGGACAGCACAGGAGGGAAACGTGAAGAATACTTACTTAGAAGAAAAAATGAGAAAGAAAGGTGAATAATTTCTGGAAGAATACAAAATATTTTTTAAAAAAACAAGGAGGGCAGGTGCAGTGGTTCACGCTTGTAATCCCAGCACTTTGGGAGGCCGAGGCAGGTGGATCACAAGGTCAGGAGTTCGAAACCAGCCTGATCAACATGGTGAAACCCCATCTCTAATAAAAATACAAAAATTAGTTGGGTGTGGTGCCAGGCACCCCTAATCCCAGCTACTCAGGAGGCTGAGGCAGGAGAATCCCTTGAACCTGGGAGGCCGAAGTTGCAGTGAGTGGAGATTGCACCAATGCCCACTTGCCTGGGTGACAGAGCAAGACTTCCATCTCAAGAAAAACAAACAAACAAAAAAAAAAAACAAAAAAAAAAGAAGGAAAAACTTTTTATAAATCAGTTAATAAGCACATATGTATCACATGACAATTATGTGGCTAGCTAAGTGCAAAGTAAAGTCTAGAATTCTATGGGAATGTATAACCGGAACCGGAGTCAGCAGGAAACCTTCCCTGGAAAGGATGCATTTCTCTAGTATTTAAGCTGAGATGTGATGTATGAGAAGTTGGGGCAGGAACATGAGAGAAAGGCGCTGATGCGGACTTTCCTGGCAGAGGGAATAACATGTGAGAAAACTCCAAGAGCACGACAAATTTGATAAATGGAAACTAATTCACCTTGAAGGGGTGATATAGAAAACAATATTCAGGCACTTACTGACCATGTTGAAAATTCTGGTCTTCAGGTAAAAGCAACGTAGTTCAGTTGAAGAGTTGAACTGAGGGATGGGCTGGGGGTGCCTGGGAAGTAGGCTGTGGTATAATTAACATTTACCTTTAAAGCACCTTGCTGATTGCAGTGTGAGGATTGAAAGGAGTACAGAAAGGGCTATAGAAATCTAGAAACAATCATGACACCAAAGGCTATAGATGAGAGTAATTTAGAATTTGAGAAAAACTGAAATAATTCATTGGATTTGGCAATCAGGAAAAATGATGATTCTAGGAAAAGATACCAATCTTACATTATACTTAATCTCATAATTTATATAAAATTACAAAGTGAAACAGTGAAGGTCTCTATATATGAACTAAAAGGAATTTAAAAAAGAAATGTCTTCCACAAATATAAAAAGCAATTACTCTTGTTTGCCAAAAGACCCAAAAATCTCACTTGGCATTGCTCTATTGAAGAAAACACTTGAATCTGAAGAAGGTACACATAGTTGGAGAATAGAATCCATTTATACTAAGTATAAAAATGTAGGTCCTTTCAAATCTGTTGATTATATATACCATGTGCTTAATGGATACGTGCCCCAGATGTTTCAAAATGACATAATCTATGTTAAAATCATATTATAGTTTACAGAATGATCCATGTTTTACAGAAGTAACAAAGAAATAAGAACATACTGATAAAAATGATTCAACATGAATTTTAATAATGTCGACACATACACAATTCATGTACCATTCATTCTCCTATAAATAATTATTTACTATGCTTCTGCACTGTTGTTTGTGTTAATCATGTATTTCTTGCATAGAAACATCTAAAGAGCCTTTGGTCATATTTTAAATGTTTTTTATTCTGTGTGGAGAATCCTTAAATGTGTTCCAAGACACATCTTCGCCATATTTATGCAAATGTATTAGGAGTACATTCTCTAAGCTCAACTTTTTATTTAAAAAGATTCATTTAAACTATTATTGTTAAGTAAAAACTATTAACATTAACAAACAGCCCTAATCTTAATTATAAATACAACTCAAAACCAAACCTTAATTTCTTCAACATATACAATTGCCTGAATACAAATGTTTCTAGAGTTGTATGCAGTTCATAAAATCACCTGTAGAGGTAGATGACTGAATATATACTCAGTACAGTGAAATGTGGCTTAACAATTCTATTTTTATCTGAATCTTTGCCCTTTTAGTACTTGAGATATTTCTTTAGCCTTTTAAATAGTCATAAAAGTAACATCTTAATGTCAACTGCATTCTTATGTTTTAGAATTTTGACTCTCTTTAAATGAGCCATAATGGAGCTTTCAGATTTTTTATTACTGCATCAGATGAAATCTTGGCTTTCTAAGTAAATCTTTTATTTAAATGTCACATAACAAATCTCTTGTATGCTGTGCTTACATGTGCAAATTACAGATGTTTGTTCTTTAACAAAGTTTTCAATCTCTACATAATTTTATGAAATAAACATATATGCTTATGTTTGTTAAGAACAAATTAATCCATCAAGAGGGGCTTATTGAGCATAAATTATGTGCTAGGCACTGTTCTAGGGTACATAGAAGCAAATGAAACAAAAATCTTTGACTCTATGGAATTTACATTCTAAATATAAATTCATCTTCCAACCAAAGTATTTTAAAATAAGTAATTCTTTTTTTTTTCCTGGATAGTTTCTAGATGATTCAAGGTTTGGGCTGATTAAAAATCAACTACTCTATTCTTTACTATTTTATCGCATACTATACAGATAGTTCTAACCATTATAAAAAATATATGCCTTAGTTTCCTAAGGTTAAATATTAATTCAGTAGAGGAGTAAAAAAAAGTTATTTTTTTAAACTTGTTTTAAGTTTAAACTTAACTTAAATATTTTAAAGAATAACAGCCAAATTGTTTAGTATGTCATTTAAATATTGTCAATCTGTTCAAGGAGATAGAGGATTGAGGACTCTGAGCAGATAACTTAGGTTATATTTTACCCAGTTCCATTTAGTATTCCTATCTGTTCTTCTGAGATCCTCTACTGAAACTGATACAGATCTGTTAGAAAAAGAAAAAAGAGAATCCAAATTTCTTATTACCCATTAAGTTCTTCTTAGTACTCATTTCGTGGTATTAGAAAATAGTAAAGGTAATATATATTTTAAAGGAGGTTTCTTACACCAGAAACAGAAACCCTCTATGTTAAACTCAATGTGTCCCATGCTTGTACATGATTCTAATAAGACAATAGGCTCCGTTCAAACTAAAGACTGTCTTAAGAACTCTGCTGATAAATTTAAAATTGTCATGGCTGCTAACTCATCATTTTATTATATCCCCTTTGGAAAGCCTCAGCTATTGGTTTGAATATTTTCAACATATTTATTGATACATAGTTTACACAGCATAAAGTAAATTCATTAAAAGTGTAAAATTCAATTTTTAAGTATGTTCACAGGGTTATACAACCATTGCAAAAATCTAAGTTTAGAATGTTTAAGTCTTTGGTAAAAAAAATCCCATACTTAATACTACCTACTACCAATTGCACCCCTATGCTTAAACATCCATTAATCTACTTTGATTTCTATATATTTGCCTAATTTTACCTAGTCTGCACATTTCATTTAAATAGGATCATATGTGGTCTTTCCTTTAGCTTACTGCCTTTTAGGTTCACACATGTGTTGGAACTTTATTTATTGCTAAAAATATTCAATAATGTAGATAAGTATCCACATTGTGGCTACTATAATAATGCTGTTAGAAAATTCTGTGTACATATTTTTTATGAGTTGAATGCTTTTATCTCTTATGTTTAGAACCAAAATTGATGGATATATGGGAACTCTAAGTTTAATATGTTATTGAACCATCAAATTGTTTTCCAAAGTGGCTGCAACATTTAACAATCCCACCTGTAATGTGTGTGGGTTCATTTTTCCACATCCTGGTCAACACTTGCTATTGTTTGTTTTTTGGATTGTCGTCATCCTAGTGAGTGTGAAGTTGTTATGATCTGAAATTGAATGATGGATTATGATATCAAACATCTTTTTATATATTTATTGACCACTTATATAACTTCCTTGAATAAATGTGTATGTGGATTATATATCCAGTTTTAATTATTTTTTCTTATTGAAATGTAAGTTATCTACATATTCTGGCTCCAAGACTCTCATCAGATGTATGATTTGCAAATATTCTCTTCCATTCTTGGGGCTGCGTTTTCATTTTCTTGATGGCTGTCATTTATAGCACAAAATTTTTAAAATTGTAATAGTCTAACTTATGTTTTATTTTGTTGCTTGTGATTTTAGTGTCACATCTAAAACACCACTACCTAACCTAGATTTACTCCTATAATTTCCTACAAGAATCATACAGTTTTAATGCATATATTGAGATCTGTGATCCATTTTGACTTAGTTTTTGTGTATGGTATGAGGTAGTACTCTAACTTTATTCCTTTACATGTGACTAACCAGTTGTCCCAGTACCATTTGTTGAAACACTATTGAATGATCTTGGCATTATTATAAAAAACAAATTGACAAGACATTCATGGATTTAGTTTTGGAATCTCAATTCTATTCCATTAGACTTTGTTTTTATCTTTATGCTAATACTAAACCATCTTGATTATTTTAACTTTGTAATATATTTGGTAATTTACCGTTTAAGTTCTTTAAATTTGTTTTTCACTTTCATTACTGTTTTAGCTATTTATATTTTCATCTTAAAATTTTATGATTGGTTTATAAATTTCTGGAAAATAGATACTAGGGATTTTGATAGAGATTGCGATGAAATTGTCATCTTAGCAATATGGTTCGTCCTTGAACAACATGTGGGTTAGGGGAACTGACCCCTTATGCAGTTAAAAATCTGAATATAACTTTGGACTCCCCAAAGACTTAACCACTAATAGTCTACTGTTGACTGGAAGCCTTATCGATAACAGAGAGTTGATTAACTCACACTTTGTATGTTGTATGTGTTATATTCTGTATTCTTACAATAAAATAAGCTGAAGATGTTACCAAGAAAATTGTAAGGAACAGAAAATACATTTGTAGTAATTTACTAAATGTATTGATCCATAGGTTTATGTCATCTCTTTAGAAGGTGAATGGTCTGTGTGAAATGGCAGACAACTCCAACTACAGGCCTCAATCTATAGCACATATCAAGTTAGTAATATTTTTCTTATAATATCATGACTGCTTTCTGAGAGTGCTTCCAGCATCACTAGTGATACTTCATATAGGTCTCATGGTGTTATTTAAGGTTTATGATACAGCATTCAACACGATGAAAAATGCAACAGAACCGTGAGAGATCACTTTTCATGAAATACACAATTTACTCGAGAGAGAAATGGCTCATACAGAGATGATTAACATTACACAACATTTAAAGTGGACACCTTCAATACTTGAGTTCACTGCAATAGTAACAAGGGGATGGCTATAAAATTATTACAGTAGGACAGTATGTACTACCGTTAATTTTATGCAGTTCTGATTTTATGTTTGTTTACATTTCTCTCAATTGAGAATGGTACCATTTATGTGAGTAAATTTTGATAAATTTTAACTTTTTATAATAAACGAGTATATTTTATGGTAGTAAATGGTAAAATAGACTAGTATCTACATGCATTTTATGCACTGATGACATGCCTAATTTTTTTGATATTTCTAGGCTATATAGTTTATCTAGAGTTTTTTCAAATTGTTGCAAATCTCCAAAATTTTCTAATGTGTTTACTGAAAAACTCAGCATGTAAGTGAACCTACACAGTTCAAACCTATGTTATTCAAACGTCAAGTGTATTAATATTCCAATATATAAATATGTTATGTCTTTCCTTTATTTATATCTTTTAAAAAGTTTTTAAGTGATGTTCTTTAGTTTTCAATGCACATGCCTTATACTTCTCTTGTTGAATTTATTCCTAGGAATGTTATTCTTATTACTGATACTATTATAAATAAAATAGTTTCATAATTTAATTTTTGGATTATTCATTGCTATTATACAGGAATACAATCTTTTTTTGTATACTAATCTATTGTGTCACAAACTTGGTAATCTTCTTGTTTGTTCTAGTTTACTCCTAATGGCAAAAACCATGATTACTTTTGCACCAATCCAATAATAGCATTTTTAGTGTATTCTTTGGATTTTCTATATATAAGATTATGTCATCTGAAATAAAAATTGTTTCAGTTCTTTCTTTCTAATTTGGATGTTTTTCATTTATGTTTCTTGCCTAATTGTGTCAGATGGAATATCCAGTACAATGTCAAATAGAAATGATAAAACTTGCCTTCCTTGTCCTATTCTTGGTCTCACGATGAAAGCAGTCAGTCTTTTACAGTTGAGTATAATATTAATTGTGGATAATTCATAGATAACCTTTCTCTTGATAAGGACATTCCTTTCTATTCCTAGGGTTTTTAGTTTGTTTTGTTATTGTGTCTTATCATGGAAAGATGTTAAATTTTGTCAGAGGCTTTTTTTCCATCTATTGAGATTCATATAGTTTTTGCTCTTTATTTAATTACTATGGCATATTACGTTAATTGATCTATAAATGTTAAACCAATTTGTAACCCTGTGAGGTCCCTCTTCGTAAGAGTGCACAATCCATTTTATAGGTGCTGGATTTGGCTTGTAGTATTTTGATGAAGATTTACACATATATCCATAAGGGATATTGATATATAGTTTTCTTTTTCTGTCTTTCTCTGGTTTTAGCATTAGAAAAATACTGCCCTTGTAAAATAAGTTGGAAAGTGTTCACTTCTAATCTTTCAAAGGATTAGAACATTTTATTTTATTCTTTCTTTGAATGGTAGAACTCATTAGTGAAGACATCTGAACCTGGAATTTTCGTTGTGGGATAAATTATGAATTTTATCTGTACATGTCATAGTTTTATTCACATTTTCTATTTCTTCTTCAGTTTTGATAATTTGTATATTTCAAGAATTTTTCATCTTATTACATTATTTAATATGTTGGCATACCCTTGTTTATAACATTTTCATAACTTTTTTTACCTCTCAAAGGTCACTAGTAATGTCCCAGTTTCATTTTTTGTTTTAGTAGTTTTGACTTGTCTCTTTTTCCCTTCAGTCTATTTAATTGTTTGCCAATTTTGCTGATCTTTACAAACAGCCAACTTTTGGTTTGGTGATTTTTTCTTTTTCTTTTTTATTATCCCTTTCCCTTACTTCTATTCTAATATTATTTCTCTCTGTTTGCTTGCTTTGATTCTAGTTTATTTTTTCTAGTTTATTAAGGTAGAAGTTTAGTTTATTGATGTTAGACCTTTCTTCTTTTTAATGTAGGCGTTTACTGTGATCCCAGAAGGGCACTTCTTGGCTACTATTTCCTGTCTCTCTTTATTAAATTTCTAGTTGCTATTTCATTTTTTTTTTTTTTTAATCATGCATCTCTCGGCTTCCTCCTAATAGCTCTCCACCAAGATCGGCATTAGCTGTCAACAGTTGGAATCAAGTATTTCTCCACTCTCTGTTACAAATAATATCTATCTTCAAAAGAAGAACTGCAGATCCTTTGGAATTATGTCCTGCTTTTCCCCCTAAGTGGAACTGCCACACTACTGCACCAGAACTGGGCGCAGGACCCACTTTTCTATAGTAATACATGTGCTCTGTAAGTATGGATCACAATCAACTCAGAGAATTGGTAAGGCTGTAAAACTGTGCTAAACTGTGCTCATTTAGGAGTGATCGGAGCAGAAAGAAAATGTTGCAGACTTGAGAGCATTCCCCAAACCACACACAGAGCTATCAGCATGAAGCTAAATCTTCACTGACACAAGGAGGTTAAGCACAATCTCTAACCAAACACAAATTAAATAAGTTAGGATCCAGTTAAGGCATGCCTGGATTTCTGAACCATAGAAATTGTGAGATAATAAATGTGTGTTGTGTTAAGCCACTACATTTATGGCAGTTTGTTCTATAAAATAAAAACTAGTATATTCCAAACATACACAATTATTTTATGCTATATCACAAACCCAATAATCTTAGAATAACAGTTTTATTACTGTGTCATCAGTACGATAACTGCAAACAGTTTTTCTTAAAAATCATATGCTCTCTCTCTTATCCTCACATTTTGTGATCCTAGGGTTACCATTCTGTAATCAGACCCACTGAATGTGCAGGCAAACATATGGTCCCTTTGCTGTCACCTCTTGAAATTTAAGGACAAGGGGAACTGATGAAAATAGGACAATGCTTATGCTGTATGCTGTGCCATGAGTAATAAAGTCCTTTGTCTGTGACACAAGAGTCATGTATTTTCTGTCAGCCTCTATAAAATTGTCAGGCTAACACATTAAGTAAATGCAGTACAAGGCAGATCTTTCAAAGTTCTTGAAACAACTCTATTTGTACTTAAGTACCATTTTCATTCATAATATTTTACATTGGTGACTAGTATTTATTAAACTGTATCACTAAAGTACTTTTTATTATTTTTCTCCAAAAGGAATTCCATTGGGTACTATTGATATACTCTATTGCTTCTTTCTGTTTATTATGTTAATTTTGTAAATGGGGTTCTCAGTTTTAAAAATGTTTTTTAATAATTCACATTTCCTTTTCTCCCCTTTCATTCCTTCATTCCTTCTCTCTGTAGACACATTTCTCTAGCAATGAATGCTTATTTAATTACGTTCTTACTTAAAAATTTCTAGAGGCACATCTTGAAATAAACCAGGCTTGGAGCTTTTGTGGAATCCTTTCACTTAAGGGAATTCAAAACAATTATTCCACCACCATCAGGCCAAAGTCAAGAAAATGCCAACCAGACCTCCAGATGGGTCATTAGCCAAGATAGTCATTGGAACAAAGACACAGATCCTGCACCCTGCACCATTCCTGCATGTCTCCCATAACAAGTTTCCCTTTAAAAACTCAATGGAAGTGTTAAAATTTAAGATGGTCTTTGTGATGTAGTCCACCACGTAACTGGTTTTGCTGGCCTTCCGAATAAACATGACTTTCCTCCCACCAAGCCTCAACTCTCATGTCTGGCTTTTGAGTGGTAAACAGCCAAATCTGGGTTCAATTACAGTTTTTGGTCACAAATTCATTGCGTGTCTACTTATTTATACTAACTTTTATTTTCTATTTTCTTGAGACAAATATTTAACTAGATCAAAGTTTCAAAAACTTCAAAGTTTTTTATTTAATGTATTATAATAGCTAAATATGTCCAGCTGGAGTTTTATCACATATTGTTAGTCATGTATTCAAATATGCTCTTTTACCTTCTACAACTGCTATAAGAAAGGAGGTAAATTCAGTTCTTGTTAAGGAGGTCCTTCACATCACTTGTAAGTTGTATTTTTAGGTATTTAATTCTCTTTGCAGCAATTGTGAATGGGAGTTCACTCATGATTTGGCTCTGTGTTTGTCTGTTATTGGTACATAGGAATGCTTGTGATTTTTGCACTTTGAATTTGTATCTTGAGACTGCTGAAGTTGCTTGTCAGCTTAAGGAGATTTTGGGCTGAGATGATAGGGTCTTCTAAATTCACAATCATGAAAATTCTTAAAATATGTCATCAGACAGCATTTGTGTAAATATGCATATTGATTCATGTTAAAAGTGGCAAAACAATGGGCTATAGAGGGGAAGAAACCAACCCATCTACCCCTCTGCTCCATTCCCTGCAGATATTCAAGCCAGTCTTCATAGCAACACCTGCCAAGAATAATTTTAAGTTGGGATAATTTCTGGAAATTAAGTATAATTTGCTTCAATAATGTTTTCAAATACAGTAGTGCCCGGCACAAAATGTATGTTGAATAAAAGTTTGCCAAGTGACTAAAGAAAAAAACGAATCTTGTCAAGTTTTGAGTAACAGCAGATTTGTGACTGTGATTGCTTTTCTATTATGTAAACAATTTATCTGACACTAGGTTTTAGTTGTTTTAGAAAGTAAAAACAATTTAAGACTAGCATTTTTTTCTTTGGATATAGGTAAGAGGTATGGTAATATCAGATGAGTCTGCAGATATTTAATCAAATGAAATCAAATAATTCAAAATTATGTATTTTATAAGAATAGATGGATCTCATTCTTTTATGTTTGAGTTTTTCTAGCCAGTAAACCTTGTTACCACAGTGCTTATGTTTTTAAGGATTAACAGTTATTTATTTTAAATTATTACAGCTTTAAATCTGAGTTGGGGGCAGCTGAGACCAAAAATGTGACAGATTCAGAAATGAACATAAAGCAGGTAATAAGTATGAAGTATTTTTGTATTGCTACATTTGAATTACAGATGTTTTACTGTAAATAAATATGTACAGCTATTTAGACTGTGAATAATCATCTCTTGGTGACACTTATCATACATGATACAGCCATTATACAGAAGGTCTGCCTACTTATTAAATGGTTATAACTCTCTGAATAGCCAGCTGGATCCTGCCAAATCTGGGAAGTCATTTGTTACTAACATCTTTCCTAGATGGTTGGTTGGCTGGTGGGACAGATGGAAGGATCAGTAAAATACCTTAAGTATTATTTTCAAAGATGCAGACCTGGATTACTAGAGGAGCCAGCAGAGTAGTGTAGCAGTTGAGTTTTATATCTTTTTTTGTAACAAATTGCCACAGATTATATGATTGGAAATTATACATTTTATAAGAATAGGTAGATACTATTCTCTTATGTTTGCCTTTACTTTTTCTAGACCATAAAGCTCTTTATTACAGGGTTTATATTTTGAATTCTGAGCATCATTTATTTTAAAATATTGCAACTTTGGGTCTAATTTTGAGAAAAATTGAATTGTTTTATTTTTGCAGTATCAGTCTTACACTTGTGTCCTGACTTAAATTTATTGTTTATAAAAACCATTTGTCTATTAAAATGTCAAACACAGATCCAAAGATAGAAGAATAAAATATAATCATACTCAACTTCCTCCTTGCCTTCTAAAACTGGATAGAAGGTGGTAGTTTTCCATCTCAGCCATTAATAGCTGTTTGACATAGGGCCCTGCCACTTAAGGCCCAAGGATAAATCACTTATCCTCTGAGAGCTGAATTTCTTCATCTAGAAAAACTGTACTTAACTTTCAGGATTATTAGGAGCAGTAAATGATGTAGGTAAAGTGCCTAGCCTGGTAAGGGCTTAATCAATGATAGGTATTACTAGCTTAAAATTTTTGGAAAGAGTTAGCTCTGCAGATAACTAAAAAATACAAAAAAAAATGTATTTATAATCCTGCAAGAAAATGGGTGTCCCATATTCCATAGTCAATGCCATCAGTACCTGACTTGAAGCCAGTAGAGTATTAACTGCAATAGATCCACATTTTAACAGTATCTTTAAAACCATATATAAATTGTTATTGTCAAGATTAAACCTAGTGATGCGAGTAAATGCTTGGCACAGTTCATGGTGCATAGGAAAGAGTCTGTAAAAGTAAGACTTGGCTGGGTGTGGTGCCATGGCTGGGCATGGTGGCTTACACCTGTAATCCCAGCACTTTGGGAGGCCGAGTTGGGTGGATCATGAGGTCAGGAGATGGAGACAATCCTGGCCAACATGGTGAAACCTCTTCTCTACTAAAATACAAAAGAAAAAAAAAATTAGCCAGGCGTGGTGTCACGCACCTGTAGTCCCAGCTACTCGGGAGGCTGAGGCAGGGGAATCGCTTGAACCCGGGAGGCAGAAGTTGCAGTAAACCAAGATTGCACCACTGCACTCCAGCCTGGCAACAGAGCAAGACTCCGTCTCAAAAAAAAAAACAAGCCAGTGCGGTGGCTTACGCCTGTAATCCCAGCACTTTGGGAGGGCAAGGCGGGTGGATCACAAGGTTGGGAGATGAAGACTATCTTGGCCAACATGGTGAAACCTCATCTCTACTAAAAATACAAAAAATTAGCTGGGCATGGTGGCGCCTGCCTGTAATCTCAGCTACTCAGGAGGCTGAGGCAGGAGAATCACTTGAACCAGGGAGTCGAAGGTTGCAGTGAGCCGAGAACGCGCCACTGCACTCTAGCCTGGTGACAGAGAGACTCCGTACTAAAAAAAAAAAAGTAAGCTGCCATTATTTTTGTTTGTTTGTTAATATTATTGTCCATGCTCCTAGTGCTACCACTGCTTCTGCATATTTGACATGTTGGCAGTTAAAACAGATGAGCTGTTTGAATTTCTGATTAATGGGACTTTTTTCCTCTTCAAATTCATTTCAAGGTTGAAAATTTGCTTCAATGTCCCTTTATATGTTTGTTTGTAGCGATTTCTTAATGTCATTTAAATGTCATTAAAATACAAGAAATGTCATTTTAAGAAAAAAGTTCTGAACTGATAGAAAAATTATTCTAAAATATTCTTTGTTGTATGATTTTTATCTACTGGATATCTCTGCTCACTTAAAATTTGCTATATTTCTGCTTTCATAATGTGTTTTTAAGCAAAAACATTTTTTTATTGCATCCCCAGGTATCTAATTGTATGACATATGATGCCAAAGAAAAAATAACACCTTTACCTTTACAAGAGCATGACTTAACATGGGATGGGATTAAGGATGATGCTCTTCAGCATTCTTCACCAAGGTAAACAGTTTACAAGAGAAATAATTTCAACTGTCTTAATTGCCGTCTTGTATAACAGACATATAGTATTTGTAGCATAAGTACTATTTGATCACGTGCTCTAATCTATTTTGGTGTTACGTAGTTCAATAACAATTTTAGTTTTACCAAGGAAATTTACAAAGTTAAGTGCTCAGTAAAAGTTTAAATGAGTTAATTTTGCTAATTCCTTAGTAAAGGAAAAAGGCATACCAATGGGTATTATTTGTCATCACTATTCATTAAAAAAATGATTTTCCCCAAGACAAATCTTCTGGCAGTAATGCTAACCAGTTTACAGGGCACAAATAGTACTGAAGAGCTTTACCATTTGAGGAGTCATAATTTGTGATTTTGAATATTCATCATATGCTAGTGCTTGACCTATCTGTGCTATGTGAAGACACTATGTATTTATTTATTTATTTATTTATTTGAGACAGAGTCTGTCTCTGTTGTCCAGGCTGGAGTGTAGTGGTGCAGTCTCGGCTCACTGCAATGAAGACACTCTTTAAAAACTGCTCATCGTGTTGAGTAATTAAGGAATATTATACATTAATTAGCAGGTAGTAGAAAACCTAAAAGATGCCTTGATAGTTTCAGCTGTCAAATTTATTTCCAGTGTCAGATAATGGATAGGAAATCAGGGGCAGGGATAGAAGAAAGGAAGGAGTAGAGATTAAAAAGAGGGCAAGAATAAGGTGTTATGTAGCAGACCACTAGTAAAGTACACACAGTCCCCTCAGGCTCCAGCTTCTCCCTCATGCCTTTGCTACAGATCTTACTGCTAAGGCCATGGAGAGTTTATTGTTAACTTCTCTGTCTCTGAAATTTCTGGTGCTTCAGTACATACAACTATTTATTAATACGAGCTGTTCTTGAGCCAGTCTTCATTGAATAAAAAGAGTGGCTTAAGGAAAGGAATGTTTATCTTTTCTAATATTTTCTAAAAGAAGTAAAGCAAAATGTTATAATTGAATATACCTGAATAAAAAGCTTTAAATTAACTATTGGTAACATTACTGAATAATAACAAAATTTATCATGATGACCATCTTTAAACATTTTTTCTTAGTAATGTATCCAGAAGCATTATTTATACATTAACCTTAGTCAAGTTGTCTTTGTTTATATTAGCCTTAGTCAAATTGTCTTTTTTTCTAGTTATAAATTCACAATTCTTTTTAAAACAATACTACGGCAAAATGCCATAGTATAGTTTTGAATTTATATGCCGTAGTTATAATTGTGAATTTATAACTAGAAAAGTAGTTTAAAAGCCTGTCTTTGCTACTTACTAACATTAACCTTGGAAAGTTAATGAGCCTTTCTAGCCCTTAGTGAACTCATCAGTAAATGGGAAAAATAATACATAGCCAACATACCTGACTGGGTTGTTTAGAAGATTAAATTAGATACGGATATGAGCATGCATTAAAAATTGCTAAAACATGTTATTACAGGGATGTTATTACATCCCAAATTTGAAAACCTATAATTCAAAATACTTCAAAATCTGATGTGGTACCCAAAGGAAATGCTCAATGGAGCATTTTGAATTTCAGATTTTTGGATTTGAGATGCTCAGTTAGTAAGTATATGATGGAAATATTCCAAAATCCAAAATCTGAAATACTTCTGGTTCCAAGCATCTCAGATAAGGGATATTCAATTTGTACTAATATACAATATTATTGAGTACTTATTGTATGCCAACCATTGTTTTGCTCAACTACTTTAACTTCCTCTTTCTAGGGCAATAAGTCAGTATTCCCTGAAGCTCCCATCAACTAGTAAAATCTACTCTGAGTAAGACCTTTTTTTGCTTCTTCATTTTGCATAGTGGAAATCAAGAGTTAATCATAGAAACCATTATTAAATAAGTCAGGATCGAACAATAATCTCTCTTTTTGAAAAAACTGGCAAGTAATAAATGTACATATTCATGGAGTACCTACTGATGTTTTAATACGTATACTGTACAGTGATTACAACAGTTTAATTAGCATATCCATCATCTCAAACATTATCTTTCTTTGTGTTGGAAATATTGAATTTCTTTCTTCTAGCTATCTGAAACTATTGTTAACCATGGTAGTCATCCTATAGTGGTATAGAACACTAGAACTTGCTCCTTCTATCTAGCAGTAATTTTGTATCTTTTAACAAATCTCACCTTGTCCCTTGATCCCCTCTACCCTTCCCAGCCTCCAGTATCCTCTGTTCTAGTTTCTACTTCTATGAAATCAGCTGTTATTAGCTTCCACATATGAGTGAGAACATGTGGTGTGTAACTTTCTGTTGCTGGTTTATTTCGGTCAACACAGTGTCCTCCAGTTCCATCCATGTTGCCACAAATGACATGATTTTATTTGTTTTTATGCTGAATAGTATTTCATGGTGCATATATACATTTTCTTTATCCATTCATCTGTGAACACTAATCTTTCTTACAACCAGCATTGGGATAGCAAACGTATAATACATGCTAAAGCCAAATAATTTTCTCAAATTTGTTTGAGAAATAATAGCTTTCTGGAATAATTATCAACCACTTCATTTTTTTTTATCTCCAGTTGAAATTTGTCCCTAAGTTAATACCTGATACTTTTAAATAATTAGTATCCATAATTCTTATTTATTTTACAAGTAAAAATAATAAAGAAGAGTTTTAGAGAAATGCAGACGTTTAGTAGCTCAGGATAGTCTTTCCAGAGGTTTCTAACCTCAGCAGTTTTTTGCAGACATTTTACTTGTAGATTTTAATGTTGTTTTAATTAAGTTACTTTTTTTAGGGAAAATACTTTCTAAAATTTTATTTATTTTCAAATGTGCTGTTTTTAAGCAAGCAAGACACTGAATCAGTTTGAAACTAACTTTATGAAACATTTAAATCTATTATTTGATTTGCTTATTAAATCTTCCCTTATATTTGCTTATTCATTAATTTAGTTACTTGCTACTTACATTTTATATAAACTCACTAATTTCAGCTAATTAAAATCAAATGTACAATAATACTATCTTAATTTTCTTGTAATAGCTACTAAAATATAGTTATAATAGAGAAGTGTGTATAAGTAGTTAAAAATTACCACAATATTTATGTTCATAAACTTTCCTGTGAGAATTTTTCTTCTCTGAACATTTTGAGAGAAAAAATAAATTTTTCTGTTTGTATATTTCTCAACCTTAAAACAAGATGCTGGCCTAGGACTAGGAGAGGACTTCTTAGTTGAAGCTCCCGCTTCTCTGGACAACTTTCTTTTTCCTCCTTGCAAGTGCTTTGCAGAGGGGCTTGCACCTCTGCTGCTGGACCTGGTCAGGAGCCAGAGGAAATTGAAAACACTCCTTGGGAGTGCTTGCTCCCAGCGGATTGCATTTGATTGCCCCTTGCCTTTCATTGCTCTCTTTTTGTTTCATTTAATTCTGGTTATTTTTACTGCTATGGATGTTGCAGATATCTGTGAAATTTTACTCTATTAGGTCATCATCTTTAGTAAATATTTATCCTTGCATAATTTGAGAAGATAGACATGTTTGTTTTATAATATTCCCCTTAGTAATGTAAGATAGAAGTACATTGGTAATGGTAGAGATAGATATTTCTAATTAGGTACTAATGTTTCTTACAGTTTTCATAAGCAATAATTTTGATGCTATATATTGCCTTCCCTTTGCAGTGAAGAAGAACTGCTGTATCTGAGTTTCATTGAAGATGTAACAGATGAAATTTTGAAACTTGGTTTATTTTCAAATAGGTTAGTTTTTTTAAACTGTGTTATGGAAGTAAGGTCTACATTAAATATTCTTCATATGATGTTAAAAGTTTAAAGTTATTTTCCCACATTAGGAAATGAAAAAATACATTGCTTTCTTGGAAATATATTATTATAATTGATAGCAAGTTGTAAAGAATGTTTAATTCATACTCTAGGGGAAGTTTACCAATTGGGAGAATTATAGGATAGAGATTTTACTCATTTTAATATTATATCCCTTGGTTATAAGTGACAAGTAAAAGAAGATCTTTTCCACTTATTTGCAAAGCTCCATAATCCCATTTTACTATCTGAAACTGTCATGAAAATCAAAATCAAGCATTTTTGGTACAACTGTTACTAGTATTAGATCTAGCAAAATGAGAAATTAAGAGTTAGATTTGCACACTGTAAGTGAAATGGAAAGTTTGCAATACCGGATTAGCTATTGCATAGCTTAAGGAAACTGTGTCCTGAATTTGGGAGGCGGAGGTTGTAGTGAGCCAGGATCTCGCCACTGCACTCCAGCCTGGACGACAGAGTGAGACTCTGTCTCAAAAAAAAAAAGAAAAAGAAAAAATATATACCCAAATAGTATGTATTGTTTAATTCCAATTTGGTAAAGAAATACAAATGAATAGAAAAAATGCCTAGTAGTGAACATTCTAAAATGTTAATGATAGCTATAAAAAGTAGAATACAGATTTCTTGGGTTTTAAAAAAAATTGTGAAATAATTCAGAACTACTAAGCCTAAGGTTGGCTCATAACTTCACTGATGCTAACAAATGATAACAAAAGAAATTAGTTGTTTTTAAAGAAACTGTTGATACATTTCTGTGATAGAGAGGTGAGCATGGTGTTTTAGAATGAATAAATTCTATGGAGCCAAACACATTTGTGTTAAATTCTCCTAATGGCTTTTGACCTCAGGGAAGAGGAAATTATCATCTTAGAGATGTGGCTTTCTCATCTTTAAAATGGTTTTTATGCTATCTTTTTCTCCCTACATTGGTCAGAATTAGAGGTAAAATGATTATTATGGCTAGCACAGTAGCACTTAATGGAACTTAATAGGTGATAACTTTTAAGTTATATGGATTTGCCATCAGTGGGAGTTTTTTAATTTTTAAAAAATTTTGTCCATTTTTTATCAGATTATTAGATTTTGTCCTATAAAGCTAATAGTAAATAGTTGTTTGAGCTCCTCATATATTCTGGTTGTTAATTCCTTGTCAGAGGAGTAGTTTGCAAATATTTTCTCCCATTCTGTGGGTTGTCTTTTCACTTTGTTAGTTATATCTTCTGCTGTGCGGAAGTTTGTTAACTTGATGTGATCCCATTGTCCATGTTTAATTTGGTTGCCTGTACTTGTGGGATATTGCTCAAGAAGTCTTTGCCAAACCATGTCCTAGATATTTTCCCACAGTGTTTTCTTGTAGAAGTTTCATAGTTTGAGGACTTACATTTAAGTCTTTAATCTATTTTGATTTGATTTTTGTGTGCAGTGAAAGATAGGGGTCTAGTTTCATTCTTTTGCTTATGAGTATTCAGTTTTCCCCGTACCATTTAGTGAAGAGACTGCCTTTTCCCCAGTATATGTTCTTGGCAACTTTGTCAAAAATGAGTTCACTGTAGGTTTGTGGGTTTGTTTCTGGGTTCTCTCTCCTGTTCCATTGGTCTGATTTTATGCCTGACCATGCTGTTTTGGTTACTATAGCTCTGTAGTATAATTTGAAGTCAGGTAATATGATTCCTCCAGTTTTGTTCTTTTTACTTAGGATAGCTTTGGCTGTTCTAGGTCTTTTGTGATTTCATATACATTTTAGGATTTTTTTTTCCTATATCTGTGAAGAATGTCACTGGTATTTTGATAGAGATTGCATTGACTCTGTAGATTGCTTTGGTTAGTATAGACAGTTTAATGATAATTGATTCTTCCACTCCATGAACATGGAATAATTTTCCCTTTTTTTGGTGTCATTTTCCATTTTGTTCATTGGTGTTTTATACTTTTCATTATAGGAATTTTTTAAAGTAAAATTTAGAAAGCATTATAAAATATCTCTGTAAGAGGCTTTTCTTTAGGGTTTGGCCTTGGGGTTAGGGGTGTGTGTGTGTGTGTGTGTGTGTGTCTGTGTGTGTGTAAAGATAGGGGAGGGGAGAAGAGACTTTTGGTGTTTGCATATGTCTGTGAGAGAAAAACAGCTTTTTGGAGGTGGGGTGAGAGAAAGCAGAATTTTATTAAAATGAATAAAAGTAGCATACAGTCTTTCAGAAACATTTAATGTGAAGCAAATGCATAGTGGAAGAACTGAGAACAGGAAAGGATTAGTCTTCAGCTTTACAGAGAAAAAGAATAATCTAAAAAATATTTTTCAACCTTTAGTAGTTTTAGTAATACATGGCTATTTTATATTTAGATGATTTTCTGATTTGAGACATTAACATTTTTGTTATCATTTTAGGTTTTTAGAACAACTGTTCGAGCGACATATAAAACAAAATAAACATTTGGAGGAGGTTTGTCTTTCTTTTTAACTTCATTGGAAAAAATGTAATATAGAAATAATTTAACAGTTTTTTCATACCCTCAAACAATACCTTAAAAGCAAGTGCTTTTTTTTCCCTTGAACTTTTTTGAGGGTGGTGGTGAGAGAAGTGAAAGGGAAAGTATTAATCCTATGAGATTTATTAATGTAATTATTCTAATCTTTTCTTAATGCTAGGAAAAAATGCGCCACCTGCTGCATGTCCTGAAGGTAGACTTAGGCTGCACGTCGGAGAAAAACTTGGTAAAGCAAAATGATGTTGATATGTTGGATTTATTTGATTTTGAAAAGGCTGGGAATTCAGAACCAAAAAAATTCAAAAATGAAAGTGAAGTAACAATTCTGCAGGAACGTCAAGAATACCAAAATGCTTTGGATATGTTATTGTCTGTACCAAAGGATGAGAATGAAATATTCTCTTCACCAACTGAATTTTTCATGCCTATTTATAAATCGAAGGATTCAGAAGGGGTTACAATTCAACAGGTGAATGACGAAACGAATCTTGAACCTTCAACTTTGGATGAAAATAATCCAAGTATTTCAGACAGTTTAACAGATCAGGAAACTTCTGTGAATGTCATTGAAGGTGATAGTGACACTGAAAAGGTTGAGATTTCAAATGGATTATGCTGTCCTAACACATCACTCTCCCAATCTGTTCAGTTCTCCAGTGTCAAAGGTGACAATAATCATGACATGGAATTATCAGCTCTTAAAATCATGGAAATGAGCATTGAGGACTGCCCTTTGGATGTGTAATCTTCATTAATAAATACCTCAAATGGCCAGTAACTCAATATTACTTTTCTTCCTTTTTTTAAATGTATGTATTAAGATTTCTGTATTAGTTTTCTGTGCTGCAATAATAAGTTACCGGAAACTTAGCGGCCTAACGTGCCACACATTTATTATTTATTCTACAGTTTCTGTGGATCACGAGTCTAAGCACAGTTTAGTTGGGTCCTCTGTTCTGCATCTCACAAGGCTACTCCACAATCAAGGCAGTGGCCAGGCTGTGTTCTCATCCAGAGGCTTGTTGGCAGAATTATTTTCCTTGCAGCTGTAGATTTGAGGGCTTCGTTGTCTTGCTGGACAATGCCTAGAGGCTGCCTATGGGTTCTTTGCCACTTGGCCCTTTCCTTAGTTTATAACATGACTGCTTGCTTTTTTTTAAAGGGTATCAGGAAAACCAGAGAGATTCTGCTAACAAGATGGAGGCTTATATAATGTAACATAATGACAATAGTGACTTTTATCACCTTTGCCATGTTCTTTTGGTTAGAAGCCAGTCACAGGTCTTGCCCACACTTAACGGTTGGTGATATATACAAGGGTGTGAATGCCAGATCACAGGAATCACTGGGGTCATCTGAGGATCTGCTGGCCACAATTTCTGAAATTACTTATCAGAGGAAACATATGTTACCCATATTTTCAGAGGAACATACTTTACCCAGACGTAAGTGGTTTTGTAGGCTATGGGAAATGGTTTATGATCTGGTGTGGGTCTTGAAGCATTGGCCCTTGTCTCCAATATCTTTAATTTCTTTTTTCTCACTTTCCTGCAATATCTAAAGCCTCGAGGACCTTCCAGTTGTCAGTGACCCAGGGAAATCTGTCAGCTAGCTGAGTGCAAACGTTCCATCAGACCTGTCTTGAAGCCCTCCCCCACCTTTGTAGCTCATGAATGAGACCCTAACTATTAGAACATGGCCCAGAAGATTTATCTCTAATTATATCTTTTCAATTATTTACAATAATATAATTGAATATTTGCGTGCCCGTTATGTACAAAGGTTCATGCTTAGATACTGTGGAGGATAAAAACAACCCATTTTGTTTTTGTAAGCTATATTTTAATTCTATATTTAAAAAAATACAACCCAAGAATTCTTCTAAAACGTTAACAATGACTTCCAAGTACTCTGTTCTTTAACTTGGGCTTTTATTATCCTTTGGCCATAGCAGTGTTTCCCAAAGGGTGGTACATACCTCTAGAGATCTGAGAGTTGATTTTTAGTGGTATATGGATGAGAAGTCCATCTCATTCATGGGATGCTGACCATCACCACTGTCTTCAGGATTCAGACTCAGGCACAACCTGCAAAGCACAATATGGTGGGACTGAGCATCTGACCCACTTCTCCCCACCGCCCCCCCCCCCCGCCCACTGTCGGAATCCCCAACTCATTCTGCTGCAACCCTTCCTTGGCCCACCTGCCCCTCAACTCTCACCTCTGGACTTCTTCCCTTTAACCCTCTAAGCAACACCATCTCTCCCCTCTTGCAGTACTCTTAAACCTCCTGAAATAACCTCAGCTCTATTCTTGGTTCCCAGTCTGGGTCTCCCCATCTATCAGCCTTTACCCCTCTATTTGCTTCTTGGGTTCTACTGTTCCTCATCCCCAGGGTTCCTTTCTTCAGTCCCAGCCTCATGCTTCCACAAACCTCCTCATCCCGTTCCCCATGTAACTACCTCAGACCTACTGGCCTGGCCCAAATTTTCCTTTCTTGGCTGGAGCTACCCCTCTGTCTTTCTGGAGGCATTCTCAGAAACTATCTCCTGGCTGCTGTTCTCCACACTTTGGTCCACACCCCAGACCTGCCTTATTTGACATGTCCACAGAGCATGTCTCCATGCTGTAACTCTGGGTACAGCTTCTTTTCTCTGGGGCCATCCTAACTTGGATACCTATTAGAACAATTTGTTGTTATCCTTTATTTCCCCTTTAGGTTTTAAAAGATAAGCTGATTTAAAGAAATATAAAAATAGTTTTTGAATGTGGCAAATGTATTATAATATGAAGGTAGGATGTGAGTGGTAAGTTTGGGAAACAGCACTTAAACACTCTTCAAGCAGCATCTTTTTTTTTACTCATAAGACATCTTGTTATAGCATCAAGCAACATCTTAATTTATGTATTTCCCTCTTCCTGCTCACACAGCCTATCAACTGAGGCTGAGAGGCATGATGAATGCGAGTGTGCCTTCTGAGCCAGGTTGCCTGGGTTTGATTCCTTTTGAGCTGTGAGTTTGAGCTGGGTTACTGAGCCTGAGTATGTTTTCTCATATCTCAGATGGGGGTAATTATAGAGCTTTTATCATAGAGTACAAGAATTAAATGAGCTGCATGAGAATTAAATACAGGCTGCAGCTACTTTTTTTTTTCTTACTATTTATTTTTTATTTCAGTAGGTTTTTTGGGAAAAAAGCAACGTTTAGTTACATGAATAAATTCTTCAGTGGTAACTTCTGAGATTTTGGTGCACCCCAGCACTCAACAGTGTACACTGTACCCAGTGTGTAGTCTTTTATCCCTCACTCCCCTCCTACCCTTTCCCCTGAGTCCCCAAAGTCCATTGTATTATTCTTATGCCTTTGCATCGTCATAGCTTAGCTCCCACTTATGGATGAGAACATATGATGTTTGGTTTTCCATTCCTGGGTTACTTCACTTAGAATAATGGTCTCCAATTCCATCTAGGTTGCTGCAAATGCCATTACTTCATTCCTTTTTATGGCTGAGTAGTATTCAGTTGTATATGTATATACACACACACACACACACACACACACACACACACACATACATACACCACATTTATTTATTCACTCATTGGTGAGCATTTGGGCTGGTTCCATATTTTTGCAATTGTGAATCGTGCTGCTATAAACATGCGTATGCAAGTGTCTTTTTTGTATAATGACTTCTTTTCCTTTGGGTATATACCCAGGAGTGGGATTGCTGGATCAAGTGGTGGATCTACCCTTAGTTGTTTAAGGAATCTCCACACTGTTTTCCATGGTGGTTGCATTAGTTTACATTCCTACTAACAGTGTAAAAGTGCTTCCTATTCTCCACATCTACACCAATATCTACTATTTTTTGATTTTTTGATTACGGCCATTCTTGGAAGAGTAAGGTGGTATCACATTGTGGTTTTGATTTGAATTTCTCTGATCATTAGTGATGTTGAGCATTTTTTCATATGTTTGTTGGCCATTTGCGTATCTTCTTTTGAGAATTGTCTATTCATGTCCTTAGCCCATTGTTGATGGATTGTTTGTTTGTTTGTTTTCTTACTGATTTGAGTTCCTTATAGATTCTGGATATTAGTCCTTTGTCAGATGTATAGATTGCAAAGATTTTCTCCCACTCTGTGGGTTGTCTGTTCACTGATTCTTTCTTTTGCTAAGCTTTTTAGTTTAATTAAGTCCCATCTGTTTATCTTTGTTTTTGTTGCATTTGCTTTTGAGTTCTTGGTTATGAATACTTTGCCTAAGCCAGTGTCTAGAAAGGTTTTTTTCATTGTTATCTTCTAGAATTTTTGTGGTTTCAGCTTTTAGATTTAAGTCTTTGATCCATCTTGAGTTGATTTTTCTATAAGGTGAGAGATGAGGATCGAGTTTCATTCTACATGTGGCTTGCCAGTTGTCCCAGCACCATTTGTGGAATAGCTTTGTTGAAGATCAGTTCACTGCAAGTCAAGTCTTTGGCTTTATTTCTAGGTTCTCTATTCCATTCCTTTGGTCTATATGCCTTTTTTTTTTTTTTTTTTTTTACTTTTTTTTGAGACAGAGTCTCACTCTGTCATCCAGGCTGGAGTGCAGTGGTGTGATCTCAGCTTACTGCAACCTCTATCTCTGGAGTTCAAGTGATTCTCCTACCTCAGCCTCCCAAGTAGCTCACCACCACGTCCACCTAATTTTTGTATTTTTAGTAGAGATGAGATTTCACCACATTGGCCAGGCTGGTCTCAAACTCTTGACCTCAGGTGATCCACCCGCCTCGGCCTTTCAAAGTGCTGGAATTACAGACAGGAGCCACCGCGCCTGGACTGTATGCCAGTTTTTATACCAGCACCATACTGTTTTGGTCACTATGGCCTTATAGTATAGTTTGAAGTCAGGTAGTGTGATGCCTCCAGATTTGTTCTTTTTGTTTAGTCTTGCTTTAGCTATGTGGGCTCTCTTTTGGTATTATATGAATTTTAGGATTTTTTTTCTAGTTCTGTGAACAATGATGGGGGCATTTTTTTAAATTGCATTTTAGGTTTTGGGGTACATGTGAAGAACATGCAAGATTGTTGCCTAGGTACACGCATGGCAGTGTGATTTGCTGCCTTCCTCCCCATCACCTATATCTGGCATTTCTCCCCATGCTATCTCTCCCCAACTCCCCACCCGCTGCTGTCCCTCCCCTATTTCCCCCCGACAGACCCCAGTGTGTGATGCTCCCCTCCCTGTGTCCATGTGTTCTCATTGTTCAACACCCACCTATGAGTGAGAACATGTGGTGTTTGATTTTCTGTTCTTGCGTCAGTTTGCTGAGAATGATGGTTTCCAGGTTCATCCATG
>CAUYLG010021124.1:0-56113 GCA_963573385.1 Cacajao melanocephalus | reverse complement strand
CTGGGTGCGAATGATTCACCTGCCTCAGCCTCCCAAAGTGTTGGGATTACAGGTGTGAGCCACTGCGCTTGGCCTAAAAATACTTTCTTGCTAACCATCGTCTGAGTCTTCAGTGAGTCGTAGTCTTTTTGCTGGTGGAGGGTCTTGCGTGGATGTTGGTGGATGCTAACGGATCAGGGTGGTGGTTGCTGAAGATTGGTGGTGGGCTGTGGCAGTTTCTTAAAATCAGTTAATGAAGTTTGCGTCACCAATTAATATTCCTTTTAAAAAATATTTCTCTGTAGCCTGTGATGGTATTTCATAGCATTTTACCCACCGTAGAAGTTATTTCAGAATTGGAATCAATCCTTGCAAAGCCTGTGATTGCTTTATTAAATAAGTTTATGGAACATTCTAAACCCTTTGTTGTCAATTTCAACGATGTTCACATCGTCACCAGGAGTACATTCCATCTCAAGAAACTACTTTCTTGTCTCATTCATAAGAAGTAACTCCTCATTTCAAGTTTTATCATCATAAGATTGCAGCAGTTCAGCCCCCATCTTCAGCCTCCACTTCTAATTCTAGTTCTCTTCTTATTTCCACTATATCTGTGGTCACTTTTTTCACTGAGACTTAACAACCCTCCCACCAAAATCATCCAGGAGTATTGGTATTACTTATTCCAAACTCTTATTAATGTTGATATTTTGACCTCCTTCCATGAGTCATGAATGTTCTCAGTGGCATCTTGAATAGTAAGTCCTTTCCTGAAGATTTTCAATGTACTTTGCTCAGATCTATCTGAGGAATCACTATCTATGGTAGCCACTGCTTAATGAGATGTATAAGTAATAAGATTTGAAAGTTGAAATTACTTCTTGATTTATGAGCTACAGAATCGATCTTGTGGTAGCAGGCATGAGAAAACAGTGGACTTAAAATCTTCACTAAACCATGTGCTGTCATTTCTAGAGCCCAGGCAGAATAGATGTAGCATAATTCTTTTTTTTTTTTTTTTTTTTTTTTGAGATGGAGCCTCACTCTGTTGCCCAGGCTGGAGTGCAGGGGCATGATCTCAGCTCATTGCAACCTCTGCTTCCCAGGCTCAAGAAATACCCCTGCCTCAGCCTCCAGAGTAGTTGGGACTATAGGCGCACACCACTATGCCCAGCTAAGTTTTGTATTTTTTGCCGAGACAGGATTTTACGGTGTTGGCCAGGCTGGTCTTGAATTCGTGACCTCAGGTGATCCTCCTGCCTCGGCCTCCCAAAGTGCTGGGATTGATTACATATGTAAGCCACTACACCCAGCCAGATGTAGCATAATTCTTAAGGTCCCTAGGATTTTTGGAATGGTAAATGAGCACTGGCTTCAACTTTAAGTCACCAGCTGTGTTAGCTCCTAACAAGAGAGCCAGCCTGTCCTTTCAGGCTTTGAAGCAAAATACGGACTTCTCCCTTGTAGTTACAAATGTCCTAGATGGCATCTTTTTCCATTAAAGGCTGTTTTGTCTACATTGAAAATTTGTTGTTTAATGTAGCTGTTGTTTATGTTATGAAGACAGCCTCTTTCCTCGAACCTCATAAACCAGCCTACACTAGCTTCCAACTTTTCTTCTATAGTTTCCTCACCTCTCTCAGCCTTCATAGAATTGAAAAGTTAGAACTTTGTTCTAGATTAGGCTGGGGCTTAAAGAAATGTTGTGATTGGTTGGATTTTCTATCTAGACCACTCAAACTTTCTCCCTTGTCAGCAACACAGCTGTTTCACTGTCTTATCATTTGTGTGCTCACTGGAGTAGCATTTTAGTCTCTTTTAAGAACTTTTCTTTGCATTCATAACTTGGCTAACTGTTTGGCACCAGAGGCCTAGCTTGTGACTTCTCTCAGCTTTTAACCTGCCACCCTCACTAAGGCTAATCATTTCTTTTGATTTAAAGTGAGAGATGTTTGACTCTTCTTTCACTTGAACACTTAGAAGCCATTGTAGGGTTATTAATTGGTCCAATTTCAATATTGCTGTGTCTGAGGGAATGGGGAGGCCCAAGGAGAGGGAGAGAGGGGGAACCACCTGTTGGTGGAGCAGTTAGAACACACACATTGATTGATAAAGTTCACAGTCTCATGGACATGTTGTGTGGTGCCCCCAAACAGTTACAGTAGTAACATCAAAG
Organism: Cacajao melanocephalus; assembly: GCA_963573385.1. Taxonomy (NCBI): domain Eukaryota; kingdom Metazoa; phylum Chordata; class Mammalia; order Primates; family Pitheciidae; genus Cacajao; species Cacajao melanocephalus. The sequence continues at coordinate 53,958 of CAUYLG010021124.1, read as the reverse complement.
ATTACTTATTGATCATAGATCATAACAGATAAAATAATAATGAAAAAAATTGAAATACTCTGAATTACCAAAATGTGATACAGAGACATGCTGTGAGGACATGTTTTTGGAAAAATGGTGCTGACAGACTTGCTTAACACAGGATTGCCACAAAGCTTCAATTTGTAATAAACACAGTATCTGCAAAGCACAATGAAGGGAAGTGCAATAAAATGAGATTATACCTGTATATTAATAAGTGACTCCAATAAAGACTCCTATAATCTTTAAAAAGGAGCCAACTATCAAATGACAACTGCAAAGTTAGTTCTCTCATTGACACTAACAAAGACATCTACAAACTTTCAGCTGAAAAATCAAAAAAGTTTGAGTTGTTTAGGACCTTCTAACACCAGGGAACAAGACATATCTTTTTGCCTGTAATAATAATGCAGACCTGAAAATCTTCCAGTGACTCACAGAGCAAAAACTGTGACAGAGGCTTTCTGAAGTATGCATGGCAAATTTTACAAAAACACTGTAGATGATGTTTACATAAGTTTATACCTTCTTCCATACTATGTAATGTGGGTCTACAAGTGTTTAGGCAATTAGGGTTTAGGAAGGCCTAATTAAATGACTTATTATTCAATAATATGCCTGTGTTGGAACATTGTGGAATTTTACCTGCTGTTGTGAGGCCCAGAGCCAAATTTGATCTTATCTATTAGTGCACGATAATTTTTAAACCAGATTTTAAAGAAAATGTAGCCAAAGCCATATGTGATTCATGTCATATCTTCCTCCTGTTGTTAGTTTTAATGTAGTAGTAGCTATGATTGATGCTGTTGAAACTTTTAGTTAACTTGAGTCCTCTGTATGGCCCATGGATACCCAGTGTAGTACATTGATTTGGTTTTATGACTATTAGCAACATTTTACTGATTTATGGAGGTTGACTTGTCCACAGTCAGGTGAGAGCTGGGATTTAATCCAGATATTCTGACTGCCATCCCAATAAGAGATGGGTCAGTCTTATCATTCATTCATTGTTTACACAAAACTTTATTGATACTTATGATGTACCAGGTATTTTTCTAGCTATTGGAGGCATATCAACAAACAAAAGTGATAAGAATCTCTACGCTTGTGGAGCTGACATTCCAGTGGGGCAGAGGGGAAACAGTGGTAGATAACATAATAAGTAAATTCTGTAGTATATTAGGTGGTAGTAATGTATATTTGAAAACAAGTAAGCAGGTAAAGGGAATTGGGCAAACAATTTTATACCTCTTAGGAGGGAGAAATGAATTAATTTTTCAATTTTGTCTCAGAAATTGTCAAAATGATAGGTTTTTTCCTAAGCCTTTCCAAGCTGGTAGCTTGGAAAAAGTGTTCTACTCTTCCCCTCACTCCCTACTACTCAGAACATTGTTTTAAAAGATGGCTACACTGCAAGATCAACTTACAGAGTCCTACTTAATTCATTATGTAGCTCAACTGTGGTTCAAATCTAATAGTGTTATAGAGCCTGGTCGCTCATCACGCAGTATGTAGGTTTATAAAGATAAATTCCTGAGATGGATTTGCCTATGCCTTGCTTAATTTCTTTTTTGCTTTTTCTTTATTTCTCCCTTTCCCTTTCCTTTTCCTTTTTCAGGATCTTGCTCTTTTGCCCAGGCTGGTGCAGTGATGCAATCATAGCTCACTGCAGACTCAAGCTCATGGGCTCCTTCACCCATACCGGATTTCCAGCTCTCTGGGATTCCCTCCCACATAGTGGGAGCTCTCTTTCCCCTCTTGGATTTCCCCTCTGGAATCCACTTCTACATCTTCATGGAAGTCTTTCTCTTCTTATTCTTTTCTACTCTTTTCTCTACCTAAATAAAATAACCTTTCTGCAACACTTCTTGGGTACAGTAATTTTACGCTTACCAGTGTACAGCACACCTTCAGTGGTCCCTTCTCTTATTCTTAAGAGGGCGGAGACCAAGAATCCACAGCATTCTCTCAGGGGAGCCGTGCCTCACCAACACCCCAAAAAAACTTGGTTACAGGTTTTATAATCAGCATACTTTCATTTTTTTTCTTAAATATTATACTACAAATATTGTTGCATAACTTCAAAAATTATCATTTAGCACCATGTCATGCTGGCTAATATTATAATAAAATTTAGTCTGTTGATAAATAGGTATTTGAGTGTTTATTTGTTTACCTTATATTATACTAGGAAATATGGCTTGCCAATAGAAATGCGTTATGCCTTCAATTAGCTTGTAGTCTCATTCATAAACCAATGTAGATACAATTCAGCAATGATAAGGTGAGATCTCCCTTTGCAAAGGGATTTTTAATTTGGAAAAAGAAGGGATTTGTAGGACAGTGAGATAGAAGACTTTTTGGAAAAACTAGATGGCTTTGTGGAGAAATACAATTTTTCTAGTTATTACCAGTTCAACTGCTACATCCCTATCCAGGCCGTCAGCATACTGTGTGGCTTTCTTTTTCCCTGTTTTCCCCTTGCAATCTATTTGCTATACAGGTGCTAGAGTAAAGAGCAATTCACATCGAGTGACTCTTCTGCTCAGAACTCACCAGTGGTTTCCCAGGTCATTTACAATGAACCCCACAGCCCTTAATGATATAGCCTACGAAGTTCTATACGATCCACCCCTTAGCTGCCTCTCTAACCTGATTTCTGACTTGTGTTTTCCTTACCCACACTCTTTCTTGATGCTGGCCCCATTCCTATACCTCACACACTCCCAGCATGGGCTCACATTACAATCTTTGTAACTGCCATTTCCTCCACCTTGAAAGTTTGTCTCTGCAATATTTCCCTAGTTTGCTCTCACTTCCTTTGGATCTCTGCTCACATGATTGCCTTAGAGAGGGGCCTTCCTGAAAATGATAGAACTATTTTTTGGAGTGCATTCCCTCACTCCCCAACTCCTTTCCAGTCTATTTCTCTCCATAGCATCTTTTCACCTGACATTGTATTTCTATATCCTTTTTGCTTTTTATCTCTGGAAAACAAGCTCCATGAGATCACACAGGGATTTTGCTTTATTCCTCACTGTATGTCCCCTCTTAATACAGTTCCTGGAATACAGGCAGGGCTTCATAAATATTTGTTGGGTAAATGAAAGAATACATTAAAATATGATTGTAAATCTTTTTTCTTTCCATGATTTGATGATGTGGAATTGAAAACAGGTCTACATAGATGATAATCAGCAGCATTCCTGAGTATGTCTAGGATTTGCACTTGGTCTAGAAAAGCTCTCTCTTCTGCCCTCGTTCCCACCGATGCACATCCATTTCCTTTGGGATGAAACCCAATCTCCCTTGTCTGGCAGTCAGGGCCTTCTATGACCTCATCTCAGTTGATCTTTCTAGCTTTACTTCTACCAAGTCATTCCCCTCATAACCTGTGCTGCAGTCATATTGAGTGACTTATAGTTCCCCTCCTGTGGCCCTTGCAGATGTTTCTTGCATTGCTTCTCATTTGTCATTTATTTGTTAATGGGTTTCTCCTCACAGTGCATAAGCTCTTCAAAGGAAGAGGCCTGGTATATCTTTGTATTTTCAGGATATAGCACAGTTCTTGTGTATTGTAGATGGTCAATAAATACTTATTCAATATAAAAGATGGTTTTTGCCTCCCAAAGACTAGTGGTAACTTGAAATGGTTGAGTATAGAACAGATAAACTGATAGGAGCAGTTTCACCTCATTAAAGGGCTTGGATATAAGTGTGTCTAGGGACAAATATAATAAAAAAGAGAGCAGTATTATGATATCCTTTAAAAAAGAGAGAGAGAGAGACAGGGTCTTGATGTATTGTCCAGGCTGGTGCAATCATGGCTCACTATAACCTTAAACTCCTGGGCTCAAACCATTCTCCTGCCTCAGTCTCCTGAATAGCTAGGACTACTGGCGTGTGCCACCATGCCAGCTAATTAAAAAAAAATTTTTTTATAGAGATGAGTTCTCACTACGTTGCCCAGGCTGGTCTCAAACTCCTGGCCTCAAGTGATTCTTCTGTCTCAGCCTCTCAAAGTGCTGATATTACAGGTGTGAGCCGCTGTGCCTGGCTAGAATATCCTAACTTTTAGCAAGATCATACCTGAAGTGAGGAAGGATGGCATATAACATGGTTGAATCAGCACATTTAACTATGAAAGATAGCCTAAGTGGAAGGAAGGGTTATTTGACAGATGTTATTTAGAAAGAAGTGGAACCATTTGGCAGTGGACTGACTATGTGGGCATTAGTTCTTTAGTCAGTGAGCCAGCTGATAATGAGGAAATAATACAGAGGGGAGAATTCGGGGCAGTGATGACATGTTCATGTTCTTGCTATTTTGGACTTAATAATAACGTGAGTGTTGAGGGTTAGCGTAGTGTAAGCCTGGCTGCTCCTGGTTCAGTGGGAAAGAATGCTATGAAAATTGAGACGTATCTGTCTAGTGCATGGGAGGAGAAAATGGCTGTATTTGGTTCTATATATTTGTCATCCCTGGTCGATGGTTTGTATTTTCTATGGTGATTTGTGAGTGACAATGGATCTATATTCAATTTACCCAGTATAGCTGAAACTATGAAAATATTTTATGTAATTTTGCTAATCTATATTTTGTTAAAATATGACCATATAGAATCAAATAGACTACAGATGTTAAAAGATAACACTTTTTTTTTTTCTAAATCAGGTTTGTTACAGAAAGAGAAAGTGGCAGTTGAAGCATTTCAGATTTGCTGCCTTCTCCTGCCTCCTGAAAATAGGAGGAAGTTACAGCTATTGATGAGGATGATGGCAAGGATTTGCTTAAACAAAGAGATGCCACCCCTGTGTGATGGCTTTGGCACCAGAACACTGGTAAGTTGATTTTAAACATAATATACAACTTTTTGGAATGAAAGTTGACTGAGTAAGGTGTGTTAGTTTGGGCGATCAGAGGGAAGTACAAAGCAGGCTTGCTTAAAAGAGCCACAGTCAGTGTCCACACAGACTCGTATCATGCTTTTGGTTTAAGTGTCTTGAAGAACATGAAGACTGAGTAGGGGGCAGACTCTGTAGAGAGATCCGCTACATTCTGTCCTCCCACTTAAAATTATTTTACATGTATTGTTAATTGACAAATAATAATTGCATATATTTATGGGGGTATAATGTGATGTTTTAATCTATGTATATATCATAGAAAGAGTCAATCAAGCTAATTACAATATTCATCTTTTTTGTAATGAGAACATTAAAAAATCTATTCTTTTGGTAATTTTGAAATATACATTATATTGTTATAACTGTGGTCACCATGCTGTGCACTAGATCACTAAGACTTACCCCTCCTGTCTTGCTGGAGCTTCGTACCCTTTGACCAGCATCTTCCATTTCCATGTCCCTGTACCCCCAGCCTCTGGTAACCACCATCTAATCTCTGCTTCTGTTAGCATATGTTTTTAAAGAGAGTTTATTTTAGAACCTACTTACTAACAAAATCTCTTAATTTTTCTCAAAAAATGTCTTGGAGCAAAATTGGTGCTTCAGTGAAATGTATGTGCTTTCTATATCCCGCTAAACCACTGTGTAGAGATTCACTGGCCCAGTTTAAGAAAAACAGAGTAAGATCAGAGGAGCACTCAGTGCCCAGTAGGATTCTTGATCTCTATATTTTTTTAGGGTGAGTGCATGGCTAGAGAGGCTAATGGACCTTTTTGAAAAGCTGAAGAAAACTTTATATCTATTCCGCATATAGAATATATGTGCAAAACTTTGCATGCAATTTCAAGGCAATTACAGAGTCTCTGGGGTCCATGGTCTCCAGGCAAAAAATCTCTGCCTGAGTGTCTCTCTGTGCATGTAAATGTAAGTGAAGATCATTTGCAGTGTGTTAATGAAATGAAGTCTTACTAAGCAGAATTACATGATTTTATGCTTGAAGATTTTGAAGGAAGATTGTCAGCAATATAAATTGTCAACAAAAATTTCCAAAGAATAGCATTAAGAGTGGAGTAGTTAGGCCAGGCATGGTGGCTCACACCTGTGATCCCAGCACTTTGGGAGGCTGCGGCAGGTGGATAACCTGAGGTTAAGAGTTCTAGACTAGCCTGACCAAAATGGTGAAATCCTGTCTCTACTAAAAATCCAAAAATTAGCTGGGTGTGATGGTGGGCACCTGTAATCCCAGCTACTCAGGGAGACTGAGGCAGGAGAATTGCTTGGAACCGAGAGGTGGAGGTTGCAGTAAGCCGAGATCACACCACTGCACTCCAGCCTAGACAACAGAGTGAGACTCCGTCTAAAAAAACAGAAAAGAAAAAGAATGGAGTAGTTAATATGAATTCTATAGAAATTATGATATTATATTAATGCTATATTTTGTCTTTCTGCTTGCTGCAAAGAGAGTCTTATCACTTAATGTACTATAAAATCCCATGGTTTTGTTCAAAGGTGATGGTCAAATACGCATCCAAAATCCTAGAGAAAATAAGTTAACTAGGAAAAGATGTAATGGTTGAGACATATGGACTGTGTTAGTGGTTTAAAACAAATCAATAATGAAATTAGGATAAGTAATAATTGGCTATAAAGTGCTTTGAATTTAAAAGTGCTACATGATTCAAGTCATGGTGATAATGATTTTCAAAATTTGTTTTCATATACTTATATGTGTGTATGTATATATATATATATGTATATTTAAAAACATGTGTAAAAGGAGATACCTTTAAAAATTGCTCAGATAAGCATCTCTCTGCAGTCTCTTAATGGGAAGTTGCACATTTTGTATGTTCTGGTTGTTGAGACCTTCAGCCCATCTGAGATGACTGGGTACTTTTGGTAGAATGTGTACCCTGTGCTTAAGACCATTTCTCATATTTGCTTTTTGCAAATTAGATTGGACTCCATTCAGAAAAATACTCATCTGTGTTTACCACCCCCCACCCCTCTTTTTTTTAGATGGTTCAGACATTTTCCCGTTGCATCTTGTGTTCCAAGGATGAAGTGGACTTGGATGAGTTATTAGCTGCTAGATTGGTAACATTTCTGATGGACAATTACCAGGAAATTCTGAAAGTCCCTTTGGCCTTGCAGACCTCTATAGAAGAGCGTGTGGCTCATCTACGAAGAGTCCAGGTAAATGAGAGGATATTATCAGTCCTATAAAATTGGCAGTAGAAAGTCATGTAAGCTTGCTAGGCTTCTTGGGGCATTTTATTATGAGGATCAAGTGAATTAATGTTTATAAAGGACTTACAACAGGTCTTGGCACATAGCGAGACCCTGCATGTGTTTGTATTATCATTGAAAAGCTTACAGCATGCAAATTTGGTTTTGTTATATCAATCCATGTGGCATATTTTTTATTGCAAATTTCTTGAATGAGTTTGTTCAGAATCTACATATATGTACTGATGGAAATGATTTTATGTGCAATAAGTGTCTTGATTCATAATTGCCCTGTGACCTAGTTTAATATTCCCACTTTTTACATGAAGAAGCTGAGGCACAAAGAATTTAAATAACTTTAAGGCCACAGAGCCAGAATTCAGACTGAGGCAGTCAGCCTTTGGAAACAGTGCTCTAAACTATCATGCCATATTCCCTGTCTAAAAAATATAGTATGATAGAAGAACACTGGCATTAAAGCCATGAAACCCTGGCCAAACTCCTAGCTGTATCCTTTCTGTTGTGTGACTCTGGGCAAGTCCCTTAACCTCTTCAGATTTTACTTTCTTTTCTCAGGTGTTAAAATGAGTCATTCTTACTTTATAAAGTTGTGAAGATTACAACACTATACTGTACAATTCCCAGTATGAATTTCTGACATATGTCAGGTACTCTTTGAAAGGTAGCTGCTGCTGTTGTCAGGGTAGTTATATAAAAACAATGCAAAAGAAATGTAATACATTACTATCGTGTGGGCCCCAAAGTGGGGTTTGTATGTCAGCCTGTGGGAGCAGAAACCTAGTAAAGGCAGGTAAAAGGTCCGCTTGACTCCTTCTGACTGATTGGACCTCTTCTCATTTGAGCTCTTTTTGAGGCTCCACAATTAAGGACCAGTGAACTGCCTCCTCCTGAGGTATTACAAAAATAATTAACTGTCCAGCTGTTTCTAGTATGCAATTTTAAAATTAACATAAATTTTTTCTATTTTTTTTGTAATTATCAACCTAAAACATTGAAGAAACTTGGGAAATACAGAAAAAATACAACAAAAAGTATCAGAGTTATACTAAAATGTTCACAGTCAGTATTACAGTCTTTTAGATTTTTTTTTCTGTGTCTGCCGTCTGTGTCCATGCCTACCTTACTTTCTTCCCTCTCTCCTGCCTCCCCCTCTCTCTCCCTTCCTCCCTCTCTCTCTCTCTCTCTCTCTCTCCCTTCTTTCCTTTCCTCTTTCCTTCCCTCTTTCCTTCCTTCCTTCCTTCCTTCCTTCCTTCCTTCCTTCCTTCCTTCCTTCCTTCTCTCCTTCCTTCCTTCCTTCCTTCTTTCCTTCCTTCCAGCCTGCCTTCCTTCCTTCTACTTACATTCTTTTAACAAAGAAAAAATTCCCCCATTATTAAATATCCGTGATTGGCATTAGAGTGTCCAAGAGCACAGACTCAGGTGCCTTTGAATTCATGACATGCCTTTTGTTAGCTGTGTGACCTTAGGCAAGTTATATAACATGTCTCCACTTCAATATCTAGCCTAACATGTCTCTTTCTCATCTGTAAACTGGGAATAATAGTAGTTAATATTTACCTCATAGGGTTTTTGGAGGGAATTAATACATGTGATTAATACATGTGGGCTTAATACATGTGAAATGCTGACAATAATGTTTATCACATTGTAAAACTACAATTAGTAGCTGCCATTGTTGTTGGTATCATCATTATTGTTATATTATTCTATTATTATATTGTTGGCAACATAGTATTCCATAATATGGATATATACCATAATATTTAAATGATACTTTTTGGTTGATATTTACATTGTTTCCATGCTTTCCCCCATTTTGGAAGCAGTAAAGCAGTATGTATTTTATAGCTAGATTTTTTTTTGGCTAATTTGTGATTATTTTCTAAGAATAAACTCCTAGGAGCAGCATTGCTTGGTCAAAGGCCATGAACATATTTTACGTATCGACTGCATATTGCCAAATTTCTCTTTAGAATTATCATTTCAATTTACTTTTTTGTCATTGATGTAAGAAAATGAGTGTTTTCTTTGCACCTTTGCCTACTTTGGATATTGTCATTAGCACTCATACATACGTCTGCCACTTGCATGGGTGAAAAGTATAATCTTAACTGCTGTTTTAGTTTAATCTTTTTTCCTCTGGTGTTTTTATGAGCCAAACCTAAAGAAAATAAAAATGAACAGAAATACTTCACCATGTTTCTGTAAGAAAATGTTATAGCAATGTATTAGTCTGTTCTCACACTGCTAATAAAGACAGACCCAAGACTGGGTAATTTATAAAGGAAAGAGGTTTAATTGACTCACACTTCAGCATTGCTGGGGAGGCCTTAGGAAACTTACAATCATGGCAGAAGGGGAAGCAAACACATTCTTCTTCACAAGGCAGCAGGAGAGAGAAGTGCCGAGCAAAAGGGAGAAAAGCCTCTCATAAAACCATCAGATCTCATGAGAACTCACTCACTATCACAAGAACAGCGTGGGGGTATAACTGCCCCTGTGATTCAATTACCTCCCATTTCCCACAACTTGTGGGGATTATGGGAACTACATTTCAAGATGAGATTTGAGTGAGGACACAGCCAAACCATATCGAGCAGTAACTATGTTGCCCTGTATACCTGCTAGGTTTGTGTATTCACATGCATAGCACAGGCATATATTGTAGTAACTTAGCCTTGTGAGCCCTTTGTTATTACTTGAAGTTCAGAAGGCTGAACTATGGTGATTAATTTAACTGCAGGTAAACGTGATATGTGAAGAGACACTGCAGTGTGCTGTGAATAAAATCAGTAGTGATTCAATTGTCCAGTTACCTTTTCTCTCTTGCAAGTACACAGTGGAATTGCCAAGCAGTTGTTCCTTTCAGCGCTCTGAACCTATAGATCTTTGTTCTCTAGATTAGCCTTCTACGCCTCTACACTGTATCACATTTAGGGCAGTGCTTCTCTGAAAATGCAGTGTTGCTTGGATTATTCCTGTGATTGTTTTGGGACAGTTTCAGGGCTGACCCTGGAATATATTATGAGGTAGGCAATGTTTTTGACACAAGCCTTCTATGAGCCTTATCTGCAACCTTCTATTTGAAAAGACTCCAGGCTCTAAAATTAAATATTTTTAATGTATATTCATTTATTCCAGGTCTTGGTTTCCTTTTTCCTCTTTATTTCTCCCTTTTCCCTTCTCCCTTCTGCAGTGTCTGCACATTTGTTGTTTTACTTGATTCTTACTGGTAAGATGTTAGGAAATGGTTGTAGTACCCCTCTCTTCCTAAAAGCTTAGCTAAATGTGGGCCACTACCATCCCCAAGGCATTGAGAATCAGACTCTTCAGATGTGGGAAGGAACCTGGATAGTTCCAGTGGATGTCCAACATTATCAATGTTTTGAATCATTTTAGTCACTATGTTTAATTTATGCTTGAATTTCAGATCTTGTTAAAAGATGGCACAGGCTTTTTTCTTACTAAAATGGATCTTGGGTTTACAAAGGCAAAAATCCTATTTAAAACTGTGGCTTTAAATAATAATATTTTGAAGTTATGGAAATACTTTTACTTTTCAATATAGAGTTTCCCCCAATCAAATTTTGAGAACTAACATGGCATCCCTACAGTACAAGGAGATATCCCGTATTTGATCTAAACTAATTCTTTTTTGTTTGTTTGTTTTTGAGACAGAATCTTGCTCTGTCGCCCAGGCTGGAGTACAGTGGTGCAATCTCAGCTCACTTGCAACTTCCACCTTCTGGGTTCAAGTGATTCTCCTGCCTCAGCCTCCCGAATAGCTGGGACTACAGGCCCATGCCACCACACCCAGCTAATTTGTTGTATTTTTAGTAGAGACAGGATTTCACTGTGTTTGCCAGGATGGTCTTGATCTCCTGACCTCGCGATCCTCCCGCCTCAGCCCAAAGTGTTGGAATTACAGGCGTGAGCCACCATGCACAGGCAATCTAAACTAATTCTTATAATTTATTTGAAAATATGCTATATTCTTTCACTACTAATCCTTTTGCCTCAGATAAAATACCCAGGAGCCGATATGGATATCACTTTATCTGCTCCATCATTTTGCCGTCAAATTAGTCCAGAGGAATTTGAATATCAAAGATCATACGGCTCTCAGGAACCTCTGGCAGCCTTGTTAGAGGAAGTCATAACAGACGTCAAACTCTCCAGCAAAGAGAAGAAGAAGAAACTGAAGCAGGTGAAAGGATATTTCTTATAAGTCATTTTTTCTCCCTACTGTTTTTATTTATTTATTTTATTTTAATAGACTTCATGTAAATCTCATCTTCTGAGACATAGCAGTTTTCTAAGTATATTAGGTCATACATTCCAGAAGTCTCATTGATTTACACAGTTGTGGTCAGTTTCCTAGATCTTTATTCTTTAGTGTAAATCTTTTACCATTGCCAAACTTCATTTATGTTGCTGTTCTCTAATATTTATCTTTTGTTTTGGTATATGGCATGATGTGAATTAGCAGAACATCTACCTTAATTTCAGAGAAAGTATCAGCGAGGGCAGATTTCTTCTCATATTTTAAAAAGGCAAATCAGATGGAATTCACAGGTATAAAATGTCTAGAGTTTAAAAGCTGTTTGGTTTTAGATAACCACTATCAAATTAGTTTCTTGCCTCCGGTATCACTACAAGTATTTAGTTCCTCTTATGTTAGGGAACACAGCTTAGGGTTCCAGAGAATCATTTTTAACTCACCATATGTTAATTTTGACTGTTCATAAAGATTGATCCATGATCAGATGAGTGTTTTTTTTTGTTTTTAAGGACTGAACTCTGCATAGCTGATTTCAGGTCACATGGTACATGTAGGATTACACACAGAGCAGCAGAGGTCTGGGCTTCTAGTCATATTGTCCTCAGAGTAATTTTGGAGGAGAGTTTGGTGGTGAAGATCAACAGAAAGTATACTGCCTCTCTTTAAGCTTTTCACAAAGTAATATACACCAGAATATTCCCTTTTCCATTTGGGCAGAAGCTGGTGGAGCTGAGTTGGAGAAACAGAGAAATAGTGAAATGTAATTGGGACAAAATTTTATTTAACTGCGTAGAACAGACGTTATTTTGAAGTCAGAGTTACTTGTGAATATTTAAAAAGTAAGGTCTATTTATAGTTGGCAGTGGGGGAAATTTTAAGAAACATGATTAAAAGGGGAACTTTATTTGAAGCTTAGATCAAAAAGGAAAGATGAATTAGCTCTATAGAAATTGGAATCAAATGTTTTAACGAAAAAAAAGCAAAAACAGGAAAATACAGGCTCAGGAACTCTTAGTTTGGCTGCCTAATTTTATTGGCTTTTATGTGTCTTTTTTTACTCTTCTTAGACCATTCATTTTTTTAGTTTCAGAAATCCTATCCTGAAGTCTACCAAGAACGATTTCCTACACCAGAAAGTGAAGCACTTCTGTTTCCTGAAAAATCCAAACCAAAACCACAGCTGCTAATGTGGGCACTAAAGAAGCCTTTCCAACCATTTCAAAGAACTAGAAGTTTTCGAATGTAAAAATACTTCCACAGCAACAGGAGCTAGAGACCACTGTTGTTGTTTTGAGGGAATGGTGGCTAAGAGAAAGACTATGGTGGTGGAAGAAAGAAAAGCATAAAACAAAGACTACTGAAATATAGATAAAGATTGCCTTACTTTTAAAAAAAATGTTGAACCATTAGTATTTTTATAAAACTCAATGCTATTTTTAAAGTGTACAAATCAGCTAAAATTTATGAGTCAAATATATAGTGATAATGTTAACATGTTTGTAATTGTTACAAAATTTAAGGGTATTTTTTATCTGTTTTCTTCTTCATGTTGTTTATTAAATAATTGTTTATATATATATATATCCTAGTTACTGATATCATTATTAAAGCCTTAAGACTTAACTTTAAGTCTTAAAAATAGTGTGTATACTTGAATAAGAAAGACACTGGGTACTGTTACTGTGATGCTTTTCACTTAGTAGCCAATTGTGATTTCTCCTTTATAAATTCCAGTTTTTATTGTTGCACACAAGTTTTTTAATGTCCTGTATTGTGATGGCTGTGTCCTTTATTGCAGATTTATTGGATGTTACAACAGATTTTGCTAAAGCTGGTGTTTTTATAACATATGTATTCATTGATATTTACCTATAAATGGAGCAGATTTTCATCTGCCTGCAATGGTACAATTTCAGTCTTAGCTAAAGGTGAAAGATTGAGCTGGATCAATTCTTTGGTTACCCTTAGACCTGTGATTCTATGTCATACATAAATGAGTTAAATAAAATGAGACTACTTCCTTTATAAATATATTTTCATCCTTTTGAAAGTAAGTGAAATGTAAATAAATATCATTTATTTTTTTTAAAATGCCATACCTCGTGTTTCTTTTTTGGCATTTATTTAGATCAGTTAGAGAGCATCCTCAAATGCCTTTACTGGTGGTCTCACATCAGTCGTTTATTTCTGTGAGAAAATAAAAAGTAAGACTTGGGCTTTTGTACTGACTGTCCTTTAGGTGAGCACTTTGTCAATTTTTTAGTGTTGCTTTGCCCTTTTATAAAATCGTGGTTCACTTGGATTATGGAGCACCTGAAAGTCTTCCTCTGAGCACAATTACCCAAAAAGCTGAGAGCGACACCCACTAGTTGGCTTGCAGTACTCCTTGGACTGATTTTTCCTTGCACCTACGATTTGCTCCTGTTCTCTTGTAGCAAAATACCTCCTATGACTGATGCAGATTTTGCTTTTAAAAGTATATCAAAGTATTCCTATTCATTTGGGTACCACCTTACAGTCCAAACATGTAACGTAATAGGAGATTTTTAGTGTTTCAGGATTCATTCTCAGACTTTGGCATTCTGTTTAGAGCAAAGAATAATTCTTCTTTCTGCTTTATTTGCACTCCAAGGTAGAGTTTATTTTTCAGAATCTCTTTTCCTGTTGCTGTCTTTGGAAGTGTAAGTGGGTTTTTGCTCCTTTTTCTTTTTTTGTTTTTAGACTACCTAAAGAAAAAAGTATAACATACTTATGGAGAGATCATAAAACATAAGCACCACCTAAATGTGAAATTGAAGAATAGATAATAGCAATTATCCAAAGTGGTTGTGCCAATTAATACTCCCATTAACAGTCTATGCGAATTCCTTTTGTTTAATACCCTCATCAAAATTTGCTATTGTCAGAGTTTGAAATGTTGTCAATGTGGTGGGTATTAATAGTGTCTGATTATGGTTTTATTTTACATTTTCATGATTATTGATATAGCTGAACATTTTTTCCATTTTTTTTTTACTTTTTCATCTTTATACATATTTTAATATCAGATTGTCAAGCCTATACACACACAAAGTCACACACCCCTTGTTTAATTTTCTTAACATGTTGATTGTATTTAATCCATAGATCAATTTGGAGAGAATTGCTATCTGCAGTATTAGGTCTTCTAGTCCATGAACATGGCTTACCCATTCATTTATTTGAAATAAGTGAGAAAAAAGTTGTTTTTTCTGTTAAGATTTGAAAATCTTTTGTTAGATTTGTTCCCAAGTATTTGATACTTTAAAAAAATGTTAGTGTCAAAATTTTCAGAGGATAATACCCATCTCTTGCTTCAACGGTTATTCAGCTGATCAGTGTTGATGTTCGATTCTTTTATAAATGGTGGTGTTGTAAAATTTCCTTGTACTGTTTGTTGCTTGTATATGACATAAAACTGATTTTTGTTTCCTGAGTTTTGTATCCAATGGAAACTTGCTAGACTTACTTATTAATTCTAAACATTTAATGTGATTCTTTTGCATTTTCTACATACACAAAGATAACAGCTTTTGCTTTTCCCTTCTGAATTGTCCTCAGTAATCCTTGCTTCCTGGTATTTAATGTCTTGTGTAATCTCCTGTCCTTGAGTGTGGATTGAGCTAAAATGACACATTTCTAAAGAATAGAATACATCATTAGTGATGGGCTATCACTTTTGAGATTAGATTCCCAAAAAAACTGTGGCTTCCATCTTGCTTGTCTTCCTTCTTATTCTCTCCCTGGCTTGCTCTTAGGAAAGCCAGCTGTCATGTTGTGAGCTGCCCTTTCAAGAAGCCCATCAGTCAAGGAACTGATGTCTCTGGCCAACAGCCAGCTTGGGCAGGAAGCCTGCCAACAGCTTTATGAGTGATCTTGGAAGTGGGTCTTTCCTTGGTTGAACCTTGAAGTGGCTCTAATCCTAGCTGACACCTTGATGGAGACTTTTGAAAAACTCTGAGCTAGAGGACTTAGCTAAGCTGTGCCTGGATTCCTCCATAGAAACTGTGATATAATGTTTATTGTTTTAAGCCACTTAACTGAGAGTAATATGTAATAAAGTGATCTAGATACAATATGCTTTCCAATCTTTATTGCCTGCCTGCCTCTCTCCCTCCCTCCTTTTCTTCTTTTTTGTCTCAGAACACTGGAGATCTTCAGTACAGCAGTTCCCTGGTTCTCCTTTATCTGCTGTTTCACTTTGCACAGTTTCAGTTAGCGATGCTCAACCACAGTCAGAAAATATTAAATGGAAATTTCCAGAAATAAGCGATTTGTAAGTTTTAAATTGTGTACTGTTCTTACAGCATGATGAAATCTTGGACTGTCCTGCTTTGTCCACTCTGAACATGAATCATCCCTTTGTTTCGTGGATCCATGCCTGGTAGACCAGGTGCATTGTCCATGAGCAGTAATATTTTGAAAGGAATCTTATTTATTTATTTAGCAGCAGATCTCAATAGTGGGCTTAAAATGTTCAGTAAACTGTGAAGTAAATAGATGTACTGTTATCCAGGCTTTGTTGTTCCATTTATAGAGCACAGGCAGAGTAGATATAGCATATTTCTTAGGGGCCCCAGGATTTTTTTAATGATAAATGAGCATTAGCTTCAACTCCAAACAGAAGAGTCAGCTTGTCCTTTGAAGTTTTGAAGCCAGGCATTGGCTTCTTTCTAGCTAGAAAGTCCTAGATGACATCTTCTACCAATAGAATGCTGTTTTATCTACAATGAAAGGTTATTGTTTAGTGCAACTACCTTCATCAGCGATCTTAACTAGATCTTCTGGATAACTTGCTGCAGCTTCTCCAGCCCATGTTGCTTCACCTTGCACTTTTCAGTTATGGAAGATAGCTTCTTAAACCTCATGAACCAAGCTCTGCTAGCTTTCAACTTTTCTTCTGCAGCTTCCTCGTCTCTGTCAGCTTTTATAGAATTGAAGAGTTAGGGCCTTGCTCTGTATTAGGCTTTGGCTTAAGGGAATGTTGTGGCTGGTTTTATCTTCTGTCCAGACCACTCAAACTTTCTCCACTTCAGCAGTAAGGCTGCTTAGCTTTTGTATCATATGTGTATTTACTGGAGTGGTCCTTTTAATTTTCTTCAAGAACTATTTCTTTGCACTCACAACTTGGCTAACTGGCACGAGAGGCCTAACTTTCAGCCTGTCTTGGCTTTCAACATATCTTTCTCACTAAGCTTAGACATTTCTAGCTTTTGATTTAAAGCGAGAGATGTGCAACTCTGTTTCACTTGAACACTTAGAGGCCATTGTAGGGTTATTAACTGGCCTGATTTCACTACTGTTGTGTCTCAGGGAATAGGGAAGCCCAATGAGAGGGAGAGTGATGGGGGAATGGCTGGTGGGTAGAGCAGTCAGAACATACACATTTATCGTTGAAGTTCTCAGCCTTATGTAGGCATGAATTGTGACACTACCAAACAATTACAATAGTAACATCAAGTTCACTGGTCACAGATCACCACAACAGATGTAATAGTAATGGAAAACCTTCGAGTATTATAAGAATCACCAAAATGTGACTCAAAGACATGAAGTGAGTACGTGTTGTTGGAAAAATGGCACCAAGAGACTTTTTCAATGCAGGGTTGCCACAGACCTTCAACTTGTGAAATATGCAGTGATCTGGATACAATATACAATATAATCTGTGAAGTGCAATAAAACCAGGTATGCCTGTGTATGTAGTGTTCAATACTATATGGTTTCAGGGCCGGGCATGGTGGCTCATGCCTGCAATCCCATCACTGGTTGAGGCCAAGATGGGAGGATTGCTTGAAGCCAGGAGTTCGAGATCAGCCTGGCCAACTTGGTGAAACTCCATCTCTACTAAAAATTCAAAAATTAGCTAGGTGTGGTGGTGTGAGCTTCTAATCCCAGCTACTCTGGAGGCTGAGACACCAGACTCACTTGAACCTGGAAGGCGGAGGTTGCAGCGAGCCTAGATCACACCACTGCACTCCAGCCTGGGTGATAGAGTGAGACCCTGTCTCAAAACAAAACAAAACAATATGGTTTCAGGCACCTATGGGGATCTTGGCATATCCCTAGCAAATAAGGGGGTGTTACTGTATAATGTGGAATAGAGTGGGGATCGCAGCAGCATCATCTTGTGCCTGATATAAAAGAGGAAGATTTTAGCATTAGAATATTTGTAGATACCCCTTTATAATGTTAAAAGAAGTTTTTTTCTATTTCTATTCTATTGTCATAACATTTTTGTTGCTTGTTTTAACCATAACTTGATGTCAAATCTTAATCAACTGCCTTTCCTACCTTTGTTGAGGATTTTATAGGTTCTATCTTTTAGTCTATCATTCCACTTTGCATTTTGGGAGTGGCATAAATAGAATTATGATGTATTATTTGAAAATAGATAGATAGATAGATTCTGTCGCTAGTATTTATAGTTCTTGTATCTATGTTCATGAGTAAAATTGGCTGGAAAATTTCCTTCTCTTACTATCTTTGTTGACTTTCTAATTAAGGTTATAAATTAAGCTGAAAATTATTCCCTTTTCTGTATATGGTTGGAATGATTTCTTTCCTGAATCTTGGGTGGAACTTAGTTAACTTAAAGATCTTTTTTTTAAAATTAAAATTTAAATTTAAAAAAATCATACTTTAAGTTCTGGGGTACATGTGCAGAACGTGCAGGTTTGTTACATAGGTATACACATGCCATGGTGGTTTGCTGCCTCCATCCCCCTGTCACCTACATTAGGTATTTCTCCTAATGTTATCCCTCCCCAATCTCCCCACCCCCTGCCATCCCTCCCCCAGCACCCCACCCCCCAACAGACCTCAGTGTGTGATGTTCCCCTCCCTGTGTCCGTGTGTTAATGTAATTACACTGAAGTCAGAAGAATGGTTTGTATAATTTCAGTCTTTGAAATTTGTCGAGACTTGTTTCATAGCCTAGTATATGGTCAATTTTTGTTAATATTCTGTGCACATGAAAATAATATGAATTTTGCAGTGATTACAGTTTTTCTGTCTATATAAAATCTTGTTTAAATTTTCTACATTCTTACTGATTTATTTTGTCTGCATGTGTGTGTGTATTTTTTTCTTCTTCTTTTTAGAGACAAGGTTTCACTCTGTTGCCCAAGCTGAAATGCAGTGGTGCAATCATAGCTCACAGCAACCTTGGCCTCCTGGCCTCAAGTGATGCTCTTTTCTCACCCTCCAAAGTAGTTAGGACTATAGGCATGTACCATTATCCTCAGCTAATTTTTTTTTTTTTTCAAATTTTTTAGAGATTTTGTCTTACTGTGTTTGTTACCCAGACTGGTCCCAAACTCTCAGTCTTAAGTGATCTTCCCACCTTGGCTGCATTTATATTTATTACTGAGAGAATTATTATACATTTCTGATAAAATTCATTTTGAATTTTCATATTTTTCTGGTGGACTGACCTTTTTATTTGTCATTATAAAATGTCATTCTTTATCATTGGTAATACATTTGTCTGCAATCTTTCTGATTTATATATTAGGTGTATCTCTTATAAACAGCATGTAGATTACATTTTAAGAAGCCAAAATCATAGTTTTTGTTTTTAATTGTAGCATTTAGACAGTTTTTATTTAATATGATTACTCTAATTTTAGGTATAAATCTAATTTTGGGTAAAAGCCTCTTTACTGGTGCTTTCTAACTGGTTATCTTCACTTTCTTGCCTTTGTTTGGATTTTAGAAATAATTTCATGGTTTCTTCTGCTAATTTGAAACCCATGCACTCTGTTTCTAATCTTCTTGTTGGATTCCCTAGGAATTATGTCGTTTATACTAACATATCAAAGTTTTTTTCTTTTTTTTTAGTCAGTGTTTTGCTCCTCTGTCGCCAGGCTGGAGCACAATGACACAATCTCGGCCCACTGCAAACTCTGCCTACTAGATTCAAGCAATTCTCTTGTCTCAGCCTCCTGAGTATCTGGGACTACAGGTGCATGCCACCACGCTCAGCTAATTTTTTGTATTTTTAGCAGAGACAGCGTTTCACAGTGTTAGCCAGGATGGTCTTGATCTGCTCACCTTGTGATCCACCCGCCTCGGCCTCCCAAAGTACGAGGATTACAGGCGTGAGCCACCGTGCCCGGCCAGTAACATATCAAAGTTTAAAGTTAGTCAGTACTTTTTCCCTAGTCTCAGACTATTTACGGACCTTAATGCGGTAAGAACACCCTTCCAGTTAGATATAATGTATTATATTTTATTGCTTTTTAAACCTCGTAACATATTGTTATTTTATATAGTCTTTGTTTACTAGACACCTACATATTTTACCACTTTTTTCTTCTTAAAGTAAATTCTTTAAAATTTATCTGTAGTAAGGGTTTGCTTTGTTTTTATCTGAAAACTTTTGAAATTTTGCCCTCAACATCTTTGTTGAGATATAATTCACATAACCATACACTTCACTCACTTAAAATGTGTAATTCAGTGATTTGGGGTATATTTTTCTTTAAAGTTGTGGTAAAATAAATAAACATATATATGTATATATTTATGTATATATATAGCAGAAAATTTGTTATTTTAGCTGTTCCGTATACAATTTAGTGTAAAGAATGCCTTCATTGCGGCTGGGCGCAGTGGCTCACACCTGTAATCCCAGCACTTTGGGAGGCCAAGACGGGTGGATCAGGAAGTCAAGAGATTGAGACCATCCTGGCCAACATGGTGAAACCCAGTCTCTACTAAAAACACAAAAAAATTATCTGGGCATGGTGGCGTGCATCTGTAGTCACAGCTACTCAGGATGCAGAGGCAGGAGAATTGCTTGAACCTGGGAGGCGGAGGTTGCAGTGAGCCGAGATCGCCACTGCACTCCAGCCTGGCGCCTGGTGACAGAGCAAGACTCTGTCTCAAAAAAAAAAAAAAAAAAGAAAAGAAAAGAATGTCTTCATTGTTTGAAGAGAGTTTATAAGTTATGGATGAAATGTTTGTCTCCCCAGATATGTTTGTTGAAATCCTAAACCCCGAAGTGACGATATTCGGAGATGAGGCCTTTGGGAGGTGATTAGCCCAAGACAGTAGACCATGAGTAGAATGAATGACCTTTTAAAAGAGAACCTACAGAGCTCTCTTGATCTTGGACTTCCAGCCTCTAGGACTATGAGAAATAAAGTTCTATTTATAATCCACCCAGTGTATGGAACTTGTTATAGCAGCCTGAACTGATACACTGTGTACAGAATTCTAGATTGATAGCTATTTTATTTCAGTATACTGCAGTTTTCCCTTTGTTAGCTGGCTTCCATCATTGCTGTTTAAAAGTCAGCTGCCACTCTATCACTTCATTATCAATAATATGCCCTTTTCTTGGCAGGCTGCTTTTCTCTCTGTCTTTGGTGGTCTTTCATTCATGTTGCTATATCTTGGTGTGTAGTTTTTAAATAATTATCCTGCTTGGGATTTGTTGAGCTTCTTGAGTCAGAAGATTGAGGTCTTTCATCAGTTTAAATATTGCCTTTGTTATAATCTGTCTTTTGCTTTTGAATCTTTAATTAAACATGTTAGATTTCACTCTATCCTCTGTCTCTTGATCTCAGTATATGTCTGTAGTTTTATCTTTCTGTGCTGCCTTCTGGATAATTTCTTCAGAATGTTCTTACATTTCAGCACTTCTGGTCTTCTGTTCAATTTATATATCCACTATTATGGATTTTACATTCATTTTACTGTCCATTTTACAGTCCAGGAAACTGAGGCTCAGTAAGGTTGGGTAATATCCCTAAGATTACTCAGCTTGTGAGTAAAATAGTTGGGAGTCAAAACCAGCACTGTCTAACTGCAAACTCCAGGCTTCTGACTAATGCGTTGTGTTGTTTTCCAATGAGCAGTGTTTTATGGTTTTTAGCACATTTTAGTTTGGATACTTAGGTATAAGCTCACATGTTATTTTTCAACCTATACCTTTAAAAATTTAAAATCTTAAATTTCTTTTAGATTTGCAGCATTTGCCAAATTCATTTCCCTTTTTTTTTTTTTCTGGTCTCTTTCTACAAATATATGCTAAAGATTTTTCACCAAATTTTCCACAAATTCCCAGAAAGGATACTGCAACAGTGATGAAAACAAAGTCTTTGATGCTCTATAGACATGAGCAGGTATTTGTTTTATTTTTAGGTATGATTTTTAAAGTTTTTTTTTAATGTATAATTGCTTTTATTTTTAAGTGTGACAAAAATGTCATAGGGAGTATCATATTTTTAGGTATGATTTTTAAAGTTTTTTTAAATGTATAATTGCTTTTATTTTTAGGTGTGGTAAAAAATGTCATAGGGAGTGTCATTGCTCTAAGAGACTCTGGTAAGAAATTTTTCAAATGAGTGTTCTATACAGAAAATTTTAAGAGTAATATAGCAAAATTTCAAAATTGAAGACACTCTGTGTATGAGCAGGGTGATGGAATTCAGCTATTTCTCATTCCTATTTCTCACACATCTTTGTGTTCCTTCATCTGCCTTCAGGGAAGTCATATCTGGGAGTCTAGAAAATTTAATAGACAGACATACGGGTCACCACTTAGCACTTAACATTATCCAAGAGTTTGGTTTTGATTCCCACACACAGAAGAGAGTTTCTACACATTGTTATAGGAAATATAACGTTTAAAAAGCTGACGTTTGTGAGCTGCTTGTATACAGGAAGAAGAAACTAAAAATTTCTTATGTTTGGAATGTCACAAAAACCTTAAATCATGATTAAAAGAGGAATCAGTTAAAATGGTCTTCCATTATATGGGTGTAGCTGTGGTAAATCATGACTTTTACCTTCAAGAACAAAAACCTACATATGTTAAAAACCTAGAGAAAAGTAAGAGTTTTATTACCTATGAAAATCAGTATTTAGGAGAGATTCAGCTGTGTTTATATTCATCATCACAGTATTTTGAAGTACTAACTTCAGCATGAAACATAGGAAAATCTAATTTTACAGCATTTGCGATCATTTTTGCATTTTCTTGCTTAAGACAATATAACGTACAGAGTATAACACCTTGACATCATTGGGTCTTCCAAACAAGTTGCCATAAAACATTAACCACAATTATTGAGTCTTAAAGAAATTATTTGCTCATGGGCACAAGTGATCTGAAAGTTAGGGTCTATAACCGCATTAATAAACAGAATTTGCTACTTTGTATCAATTTGGAAATGTATTTCTTTTTTTTTTTCCTCACTCTGTCACCCAGGCTGGAGTGCAGTGGTGCGATCTCAGCTTAGTGCAATCTCTGCCTCTGGGTTCAAGCAATTCTCGTGCCTCAGCCTCCTGAGTAGCTAGGATTACGTGCAGCTGCCACCATGCCTGACTAATTTTTATATTTTTAGTATAGACGGGGTTTCACCATGTTGGCCAGGCTGGTCTCAAACTCCTGACCTCAGGTGATCCACCCGTCTCGGCCTCCCAAAGTGCTGATATTACAGGCATGAGCCACCATGCCTGGCTGGAAATACATTATTTAATTTTGTAGAACACATATATTTCATGGGATAAGTGGAGAACATATTTATTAGCAGTGTAATAATTACCCTCTGATGGATGTTTTCAGTGTCTAGTTAACTTTAAATTTTAAATTTGAGGAAATAAACTGGGAATGGTAATGGGACAGTAGGGTGCTAACCCAATTAAAAATGTCACTTTCAGTTTGTTCGTGTATATTTATGTTGCAATATAAGTTTCATAATTAAGTAGTGAATCTAAGATTTAGTTAAAATTCTATTTACAGTTTTTGCAAATTGCACCTTGGAGAATTGTTGAGTGAATTGTTTGCTTCATTGAAGATGTAGAATAAATTATATTTTTTATAAAATGTCACCAACTGTGCTTATTTCCAAACAAAAAATAATTATGTATTTGGCTAGATCTGCTCACTTTGTAATACCTCTTTTGGGGCTCTTCTGTCAGATCTGAGGACGCTTATAGTATCTAGAGCCTTTTCTAGAGCATATAACAAAAGCTTTTTGCCCTCTTCTATTCCCCACAAATTTTACATTTTGCTGCTAGCAGATATTTCATAGTAATAACAAAGTAGTTTTCCTGAGTAGTTTATAATAGATTTATTTCTATGTTTAATAAAACAAAACTTTTTTAAAATGTAAGAGGACTAAAAATTATTTTCATGAGAATGAAGTAAAATATAATTGATATTTGTATTAGTTTATTCTCATGGTGTTATGAAGAAATACCTGAGACTTGGAAATTCATAAAGAAAAGATGTTTAACTGACTCACAGTTCTGTATGGCTGGGAAGGCCTTAGGAAACTTACAATCATGGCGGAAGGCAAAGCAAACACATCCCTCTTCACATGGCGACAGGAGAGAGAAGTGCCGAGCAAAGGGGGAAAAGCCCCTTTTGAAACCATCAGATCATGTGAGAACCCACTATCGTAAGAACAGCGTGGGGATAACTGCCTCCATGATTTAATTACCTCCCGCTGGATTCTTCCTCTGACATGTGGGGATTATGGGAACTACATATGTATAGGAACTACATATATATGGGAACTACAACTCTAGATGAGATTTGGGTGGGGACACAGCCAAGCCACATCAGTATTTAAAATTGAAGTACTTCAGTTTTGGTCAGTGTAGACTAATGCAATAAATGAATGTAGAGGCCTTTTGCTCACTCTTGCCACTAAGAACTCATGACCTTTGAAGGGTCTTGACAACGAACATTTCAGGGATAATTTACCAAGATAGCAGAATGTCTGTTGCTAAAAATAATTATGCAGGATAAAATGCAATCTATAATTTTATGAGAACCTGTGATTCTAGTTTACATCCAATTACTGATATCCATATCTATGTATGTATATTTTTAAATCAGGTGTGTTTTGGACTCAGAAGTTATTAAAAATTAAGTCAAATGATGGGAGTGATGTTTTAAAGATTAGAATCATGAGGCTGAAAGCTACTTCACATGAGGTATTAGACCATGATAAGAGGCACAGAGAAGATATAACAAATCAGTCTTCTTGCCTACTGATTCCGCATAATTTTAAAAATTAAATTTTGGTTTTTGTCCCAATGCAAATTCGTCCTAAAAATTTCAATCTTTTGAAAGCATTTTGATACTTAGAAAAAAAATTTAAGACTTTTCTAAATAGAATATACAAGATAATCCAATCTGATTGGATAATAATGTGTCAGTGTTCTAAGTTAATAATTATCTAAGGCAATAATTAACATTTAAAACATACAGTGAAATCATTTCTGAATTTCTACTTTCTACTTATCAAAATGCCAAATATAATTATACACAATTACTACTTAAAGGTGATGAAGGTTTTGATTTCAGAAAGTTCATCACTCTTACCTTTTCATAGATAATTGAATTTGATGATCTATTAAGGCCCTAGCAGGTGTCTGATTTAGCATATTTGACTATTTTCACGAGTCATGATCCATCTACAAGGACAGATGTTCCCAGTAGAGGTCAGCCTTGTGTTGATAATTATTATATCATAAAGGAAAAGCTAGGGATTTTATGTTTAAGTCCAGTGTATTTGATATAGTTAGTAAGCCATTAATTGTGGGAGAAAGAAACTTAAAGATTGGTCATCTTTATTGTAACAAAAATTACTGTGGGTAATATTTCAGCTCCTTTATTATGATATGTTTTTCTCAAAACCCCAAAAAACTTTACTGCTTGCTAATTACTCCCTAAAAGGGACTTATCACTGGTAGAAATGAACAATTATCTAAATGTAGCAACAGAAAATTCAGGATAAATGTCAGATTACTGGATTTTAAAGTGAAGATATTTCTTGCAAATAAGTTTGACAAGAGAAACACAGAGGTAGGATAATTTTATGCATCAGCCCATCACCTTAGCTATCTTCTCTGCAATATGGGGATAACTGTGCCTGTTCTCTTTCCTTCAGATAAATCTTGTTTTATTCCTCAGACTAGTGTTTTGGTCTCTAAACCAATAATTTTGTAATAAATGCAGAGATGGCAATCTGGGATAAAGCATGTTTACAAGTAATGCCTTTGGAGTTTTTGATGCCAAAATACAATAAGCAATCAAACCAGCGTAGCCCAGCAAACATCTTAGAGGTTACTGAGATGATAAGTGACTTTACTGGAGGTAGATGGTGTGATGTAAAGAGCAGTGTGTTCACAGCAGTGGTTCTGCCATGGGATAGCTTGAGGAGGCTTTAATCTCCCACACCTTAAATAAACAATTAAACAAACAGTGTGTTTGCTATGCAAATACAATCTGAAAGCAAAACTCCTAGTTCCTTCTTTCCAACGAAATTGTTACCCAACAGTCCTTCCCAGTAGAATTTGTAGCGCCAATATTAGTTAGAAATCAGAATATTTGGATTTTTAACTTGCGGCAGGCACTGCCAGTTGAACTGTTGGGCAAGTGACCTTGATCAAGTCACAACCTCTCTGAGATTTGTTTTTTTCTCAGTAAAGTGAAGGGACTGAATTTTGGAAGGAACAAACTCCAGTGTTTTCCAGGACAGGAAGATATTAGAAGTTGCTGAAAATGGAGGGGTCAGTGGAGAAATGGAGTGTGTGGCCCTTACAATAAGGTATCTGATAGAGACAAAATGTTGAATGCTCTATGTTGGCCAAACTTATGCTATATGCAGAGGTGGGCAGACAGATGCAGATGTGAAAACCGGTTCAGAGAGGTTCCTAGTTACAAACGCAAAACTTCAACTCTGGTCTTCTCTCCGATGATCTGGAGTTCTTTCCACTTCACCACACTAAGTCTTGTCAGTGACAGGTGTGTATGGGATTGATCCAAGCAAATCTCTGAAAGAGAAGGCTTATATTTGGTTCCCTTTATCCTCCATTTATGCCCCTTCTTTATATTTTGGGTCCCTTTCTCTTTACCCACTACCTCCTCAGTTGTGCCCAGGTGTTTCCTGAGCATGAACTTTGTAGGTGACACCTTTCAGGAGCTGAAACAGCCCAGTCCCCACCTCTCTTTTCAGGCTCCCCACTGTGATGTCGACATCTGCCCTCAACAGAGCTTATGCCAGGCTGCATTAATGTTTCTTCATGAAGACTAGTTAGCTAAGCAAGTACTTAGAGCCCTTTCACTCATTCGGTTTGTTGCAGAGCCTTAACACTCTAGATGCTAAGTTGGGCAATGAGAGGGAGAAAGACGACTTTAACTCTGAAGAAGCCTAAGCCCAGTGAGGAAAGCAAATATGTCTATGTCTACATGTAATTCTAGAAGACGATGAAATCAGACCCAATAGAGTGCAGGGGACACGGAGGAGAGGTAATTTTTCCAGGGCAGTGGAGGGATATGCAAGGAGCAATCCTTGTATTTTTTATATTTATAGCTCACTGAGGAGCTAATATTCAAGCTGAGCCAGAAGAATGTGTTCACCAGTGAGGAAGGCAAGGCAAAGGCATTTTCTCAGAGGAAACAGCATGAAACAAGGGTCTGGTGACAACTAGAAATGACTTACCATTCTGTGTGGTCCGGGTAATGCTAACACTGCGGCATAAAGTCTGCCATGGCCCTCTGTAAAGGACTGAGTAATAAGGGGATTTCATGAACTGTGGCCAGGCAGGCAGGGGACTTATTTTTAGGTGAGGAGTTTTTTGGCATCTCTCAAATAACATCTCTGAGATAGCTTTCTCTTCTACATATTCCAGCTCAGTTGATTCAGATCCCAATGCTCTTTGGAATTAATGTTTGGATTTTTACTAGGTTGCTGCTACACTATGGTTTCTCTTTCCACATTTTTACAGGGCATTCCTTCATTAGTCTGTACTGACGAATTTACAGTGGTTTCAGTAATTGTTCGTGTTGATGAACCTTCCTTGTGCTTTACGTAAAAGAGTGATCCTTTTATTGCCAGTTTCCATTTTTCCATCAATAGCCTGATATTCCATGCCTCTGGGTCTATACTGTTCCATTTCATGATACTTAATGAATGTTAGAAGTGGCTCTGCAAATGCATTGCCTTAATCTTGTTGCCTGCAGTGCGATGCTTTTAATATTTTCTCCACATGGGAACTCAGTGTTTTCCTTTAGCTTTTCTTTAATTTCCATGTGGTTAATCTCACTACTGCAGGGAGCCTGGATATTTATAGATTTTTCCCTTTCAGTAATTTGCTTTTTGTATTCAGTGACCACATCCATCACAATAAATGGTCCTTTTCCCATTTGTGTTGACTTACATTTATATACACCAGACTCCCTTTTTATAGTATTATTAATGTTCATGTCAATTTTCAGTAGCTTGGGAAGCTGGGCTTTAGAGCTGGTACAGAGCTTCAAGTTTTCCTGTTAGATCAAATGACTCATGTCATGACACCTGGTTTCAAGTTTTATCATTAAGTCAAGACTAAGGTTATATCGGTTTTTTTCTTTAATTGACTCATTATAAAATGAGAGTATTAAATAAGCATCTCTAAATTATTCCCCATTTCATTAAAATGTTCTTGATTTGATAGCCCCTTTGTGCACTGAAAGATGTAAAATATTCTCATTACATTGTTATTTTCATAGTCAGTTCAATGTTATACAGCTCCTAGTTGAAATAAGTAGGGAACTGAGTTATAAGCCGTTCATATTGGTCATTCTTAGATGCTATTGCTTTCTTATAGCTCAATTTATTTTAACAGTCTACAATTATGTAATTTATTTTTTTTCTTTTAATACTTCATTTATATTCTTTTAATATGTTATTTTTTTTTCTATCACTATGCATCCCATTGGTTTGCAGATTGTAGGGAATATTGGCAGGATTTGTGTTTCTGTTTTTTAGGCAAAAGCAAACTGGGTCTGGAGATCATCAAACTTTTTCTAGCTTGTGGAAGGCCTCTCAGAAAATATCTTTCAGAATTAGCTCTGTGTGCCCAGACCCCTGGAACCAATGATTCTGCTGTAAGAGAGGCCTGTGCTTTCCTGTTACCACCTGTTTCCAGCCCAGCAGCCTCTTTGGATATTAGTGTTATTTCCATAATTCCAGTCATATGTGCTTTTTTGTTTCTTATCTATACCAGTTGAATGTTGTGACATTTTGGGAGCACTTAAATATTTGCTTCAAAACCTCACATCTTTGTGATATTTTTCTATAGTAACTTGTGGTTGTTAGAAATGCTGAAAATAAATGGTGCTGGGATAACTGGCTAGCCATATGCAGAATAAGGAAACTGGACCCCTTCCTTTCACCATATAGAAAAATCAACTTAAGATGGATTAAAGGCTTACATTTAAAGCCAAAAACTATAAGAATCGTAGAAGAAAACCCAGGAAATACCATTATGGACATCAGACCTGGCAAAGATTTCATGATGAAGATTCTAAAAGCAATTGCACCAAAACCACAAATCGACAAGAGGGATCTAATTAAACAAGGACTTTTGCATAGGAAAAGAAACTCTTAACAGAATAAACAGACAACCTACAGAATGGGAGAAAATATTTGTAACTATGCATCTGACAAAGGTCAAATATCCAGAATCTATAAGTAACTTAAACAAATCAACAAGCAAAAACAACCCCATTGAAAGTAGGCAAAGGACATGAACAAACACTTCAAAAGACAATATACGCATGGCCAATAAGCATATAAAAAATGCTCCACATCACTATCATTAGAGAAATTTAGATCAAAACCACAATGAGATATCATCTCACACCAGTCAAAATGGCTATTCTTAAATAAAAGTAAAAAAATATGCTGGTGAGATTGCAGAGAAAAAGGGAATGCGTATACAACTGCTGGTGGCAAGATTCAGCCACTGCGGAAAGCAGTTTGGCTATTTCTCAAAGAACTTAAACTACCATTCAATCCAGCAATCCCATTGCTGGGTATATACTCAAAGGAATATAAATTGTTCTACCATATAGACACATGCATGCATATATTCATTGCAGTACTATTCACAGTAGCAAAGACATGGATTCAACCTAGTTGCCCATCAGTGGTGGACTGGATAAAGAAAATGTGGTTCATATACACCACGAAATACTATGCAGCCATAAGAAAGAATGAGAGATCATGTCCTTTGCAGGAAGATGGATGAAGCTGGAGGGGGGAAAAATAGACACTGAGACCCAGTTGAGGTGGAGGGTGGGAGGAGGGTGAGGATTGAAAAACTACCTATAGGGTACTATGCTGATTATCTGGGTAATGAAGTAATCTGTACACCAAACTCCTACGACATGCAACCTACCCATAAAATGAACCTGCACATGTACCTGCTGAGCCTAAAATAAAAGTTGGAAAGCGCAAAAAAAAAAAAAAACTGCTAAAAATATTTTTTCATTATCTTAGAAGCTCTTATTGCATTTTTTTTTTTTTACTTTTATGGCTTTTCTTTGTGGGAGGATGTCTCCAATATAATTTAAAATAATCAGTTAATTTTTGTGTTCTGGATTCAGTCGTCTTTACTACCGTGTTCAATTACTTCTAAGACATATATTTTTTTTCTCTGTATTTTAGCATCTCTGAAACTAGAATGCATTTTTTGATTAAGGATGTATCACAGTTTAATTGGCAACATTTCTTTAGTGGTAGAAAAATTAACGAAGTCCTAGATTTTATAAAATGTGACATTTTATTTTTATTTTCTAAGGACAGATAATGGAAGGTGGTTCATGATGTCAGGGATTTCATTCTTTTACGCTTTGAGTAACCATTCCTGAGTATTTTTTGAGCTTGCTTCTTTTCTGTCCCAATCTTTTCTATACAAGTTTATCTTCTATCTTGTTCATTTATTTATTCATTCTCTGCAATTAGGAAAATTATTTAACAGAAGGTAAAATCATCTGAAATTTGTTTACTCTCCTCTCCTAAATTTCTACGCATATGACTTTATACATGGTCAGGCCAAGGCATTTTTCTGTAGCAGGGGATGGGGAAATGAGAAATTATGGGAACAGTGGTGGGATTAGGACTTTTATGACAAGAATGCAAAGAAGAAGAACAAGTGTTCAGCTTTTAATTACCATAGGATGTTTTTAATAGTGCTGGCAATGAGGAAAGCTTGACTTGGTTGGGAGAAGGAAGGATTTTCTAAATTTCTTTAAAGTTCAGATATGTAGTAAACAAAAAATTTCTAGAATTTCTTCCAGAGTGAGTCTCAAGGTTTTGGTTTCTCTAGAAAGAATAATTTGGATGAGAGCAAGTGGATGCCCTCTTCTTTTGGTCTCATGGAATAAGGGTCCCTGTTTTTTCCTTAAGGTCCTTGCTTCCCTTCTTAGGGCTGTGCCTCAAATGGGGTTAATATAGAAACATCAGGAAAGGCATGGAAGAGTCTGAGAACATTTGAGCTACTGGTCTGCTCCTCTGTCAAAGCATGAGGGAGGCCACAGACATTAGTTGGCTCCACTTCAGCCTTCTTCTCTGGGACATGATCAATAGTGAGAGAGCAATGACATGAAGGCGACCTTGGAGACAGCAGAAGGATTGGGACTGAGGCAGGGCTCCTGGCTCCCCAGGGCCTGTGCTTAGTGTACAGGGGATTGTGTGGCTTTCCATGCCCGGAGGTTTTCTGTTGCCTCAGGGACTTCTGAGGCCAATGGATCAGAAAGGGCTGTATCAGAGTGAAGAGACTGTAATACAAGGAGGCTTTAAAACAGAGATCAGAATCAGTTTCTAGTAGTGGTTGTCAGCATTTTCCACCCCAAACCAAGTGTGAACAGTTTTACTCATTGTAACTGGTTCAGGGAGCTGAGCAACCTACCTACCTGCAGTAGAATATAACAGAGATTCAGAGAACATCTTTTGAATCTGAGGTCTGCCTCTCTCTGTCTCTGTCTCTCCCTCTCTCTATCTCTCTCTCCTTCCAAAGAGAATAAACATCTTCACATATCTAGATGTCATCTTCGGGAAAAGAATAGGTTAGGGATAGAACTCTAAAATGCAAGAGTATCTGTTTGGGTCCAATCAGGAGGTAAAAAACATACAGTAATTTGAACAGGGGAAGTTTAATATAAAGATAATTATTAATGTAAATAAAATTATTAAATAATGATAAAAGAGTAGCTCTAAGATGTAAGAAAACACTTTATTGTACCCTACGATTTAATGAGAGTACTCACGAAAGACAAACTTGAAAGGAGAGCCCTTTTCTTGAGGCTGGAGTTCAGACCTCACTGGAGAACATGAGATGCAGATCTCTGGATGTTAGAGGAATTTCCCTGGTTTGCCCATGCCAGAGCTGGTCTGTAGTCATTGGGCAAGCAGAAGCAACCCTTTGGAGAGCAGGTGGGGCACAGGTGAGCTGCAGCTGGTGGCTGGGTGGGTAGGCATGTAGAGAGAATGGGGATGCTGGTGGCAACCCTCTGGGGAGTGGCAGTTTGCAGTTACCCATGGCTGTGTAAGAAGAGTGTGCTGAGGGTTTAGGGGTACCAGTGTAGGCAAGAGGCCTAGTATGTGCAGTATCCAGATTGTGAGGGTGTGGGGAGGTGATCAGGAGTCCTGGCTTAGGCTATAAAGTGGCCAAAGGACTGTACCTTCTGGATCAATGGCTGAGGCAGAACAGCACTAGAGTCCTCACACCCATACCACTGACCCACTGTACAGCAGACAGAAGCAGCAGGAGAGTCATTTTTTCCTGCAGTGCCCCTCCAGCACGTTTAATGGTGAGAGTTTAGTATCACACACACTATAAAGGAGAAATGCTTAAAGGAATTCTGTTCATTATCACAGAGCACGTATTGAATGGTGAATTTGAAGCTTGAGGTGATAAGTTGATAACTGGCACAATAAATCTTTATTCAGAAGAGACTAGATCATCCAAAAGAGATTCTAACAGCTGGCATTCTTTTAATGGACCTCCAATGAACAGAGTTATTGGATTAACCAATGCATTCTGTATCCTCCATAGAACTGTATACAGATACATGTTCACGGTGTGGTGTTGACTCATAGCCAGTTGGCTATGCTCTAGTATACCATTGTACCTATGCTTCCATACCATTTGGGAGCTGTGTTTATTCTCCATATATATATACTAGTTGTATTAATTATCTATTTATTCCAAGCCTATTTATAGTAGTCATATTAGTTTTCTATTTCCTAACACATTTTTATTTCTATTTTACAACAGATAATCTGAAAACTTAGTGACTTAACAATAAAATAACAACAGTGGACATTCAGTCTGCCATAGTTTCTGCAGGTTGAATTCTGGTTTGTATAATCTGGGTAGTTCTGACTTGGGGGTTTCTCAGAGGTTGCAGTCAAGTTACTAGCTGGTCCTACAGTCGTCTAAAGACTTGACTGCAGTTGTAGGAAGGAGTTTCAAAATGGCTCATTCATGTGGTTGACAAGCTATGAGGACTGTTGCCAGAAGCCATCAGTTTGTTGCCATGGAGACAACTCCACTGAGTGCCCTCACCACATGACAATTGGCTTACTCCAAGTTGGGTGCTCTTAAAGATTGTGAGTCAGAAGCTACAATGACAACAGTCTCAGAAGTCACAAAGTGTCATTTCTACAATATCCTGTTGGTTACACAGCTCAACTCTATTTAATGTAGGAGAGGACCAGACAAAAACGTTGATACCAGCAGGAGCCATTGGAGTCTGTCTTGGCTACCGGCTACTACACTAATTATACCTGTTATTGTAATCACAAAATTGAATTAAACACCATAAAAACAATTGAAACATGAATATAACAGTATTTTTTATGAAAACCAAACCAAGATAATGCTTTCAAAAAACTTCTTAAAGTGTAAAAAAATCTGTTACATAAAATGAGACTAAGACAACTAAGAAATTAAAGACATTTTGTAAAAATCTTGATGGATTCTACTCCCAAGTAACTTTGAAAGTGACATAAACTTTTTATTACACTTTAAATAAATTAATTGGTGGTGCAAAAAGTTTTGGAGAAACAGATGTTAGGAGGAAAAAAAAAAACCGAACCCAGCATGATACCCATGTACTAAGCACCATTCAGGAGAAATCATCTTGCCGTTCTAAAGAGTAATGAAGTTAATGTCGATTCTTGAGAGATAACATTGGATTGAAGAGCAAACCTACAATACCATATCATAACATATTATCTACAAACAGAAGAGCAAAGATATGATATTTTAAGAAATATATATATATATATTTTCTAAAAATCAGTAATATTTGCAGCAATGCAACTAGAATAAAATATTGCTTTTTTGTGATGGGTAAATCAACAAAAGAGATTTTAGAAATAAAAAGTGTATTATTAATCTAAATACAGTACCAAAAGCAAATTTGGAAGAATTCTGAAATTTTCATCTATCATGACAGTAGAGATGAAAGAAAACAAAAAAACAACCACCCAAGCCATACTACCTATATCAGTTTTCAATTGTAGCTTAACCAAAATCACCCTAAAACTTAGTAGTTTAAATAAATGGTTTATACAACAATCATATTATTATCTCTCAGGCTTTCTGTGAGTCAGGTATTCAGACAGAGTACAGTAGGGATGATGGGTTGTTTTCCCACCGTGTCCAGAGCTTCATCTAGGAAGACTTTTAGGCTGGGAATGACTCAACAGTTGGGGGTCTGGAATCATCTGGCAGAATCTACATTCACTTGTATTGTGGTTGATTTGATTATGATTTGGATCCCCAGCTGGGCTTTCTAAAGTCACATACATGTGGCTGTCCATGTAACCTCTGTGTTTGTGCTGGTTTGGGCTTCCTCACAGCAGGGTGAGTGCCTTATAAGAATAAACATCACTGAGAAAACCAGAAGAAAGCTGCATTGCTGTTTAGGACATCGCCTTTGGAAGTCCCACAGCTTTACTTTCTCTGTAGGCTCCAGCTTGCTCAGATTCAAGTAGAGGGACCATATACCCCACTTTGTGATAGGAGGGTGGGTGTCAAAGTCACATTGTAAGACGGTCATGCAGGATGAGAAATACTATTGTGGCAGTCTTGGAAAATTCAATCTGTGGGTGCATGTCCACACATGCACGCACACACACACACACACACACACAGAGAACAATCTTACTTCCTAACTGTATAAATCTTAAGGATGAAGATATGTAAAAGCCACAGTTTTACCACTGAGTATCGTAAGAAAGTGTTGTAGTTTCAGTTTGAAAAGATGGAATATATTTTCAAAGTGATTACATCATGGGAGCAGATTTCCCCCTTGCTGTTCTCATGATAGTGAGTTCTCATGAGACCTAGTTTAAAAGTGTAGCACTTCCTCATTCTCTCACTCTCTGTCTCCTGCTCCACGGTGGTAAGTTGTGCTTGCTTTCCCTTCACCTTCTGCCATGATTGTAAGTTTCCTGAAGCCTCCCAGCCATACTTCCTGTACAGCCTGCAGAACTGTGAGTCAATTAAAACTTTTTTCTTCATAAATTGCCCAGTTTCAGGTGGTTCTTTATAGCAGTGTGAGAACAAACTAATACAGAAAATTGGTACCAGATAAGTGGGGCATTGCTATAAAAATACCTGAAAATGTAGAAGTTGTATTGCCATTTAGGATATCACCTTTGAAAGTCACACAGCTTTACGTCCTCTGTAGGCTCCAGCTTGCTCAGATTCAAGTAGAGGGACCATATACCCCACTTCTTGATAGGAGGGTGGGTGTCAAAGGCACATTGTAAGACAGTCATGCAGGATGGGAAGTACTATTTTGGTGGTCTTGGAAAATTCAATCTGTGCGTGAGCATGCGCATGCACACACACACACACACACACACACACACACACAGAACTGAGTAATGGGCAGAGTTTGGAAGGCTCCAGAAGAAGACAGGAAGAGGAGGGAGAGTTTGGAACTTCCTGAGGACTTGAATGGTTATGACCAAAATGATGATAGTGTTAGGGACAGTGAAGTCCAGGCTGAGGTGGTTTCAGATGGAGATGAGGAACTTGTTGGGAACTAGAGTAAAGGTCACCTTGCTATACTTTAGGAAAGAGCCTGGCAGCATTGTGCCCCTGCTCTAATGATCTGTGGAACTTTGAACTCGAGAGAGATGATTTAAGGTATCTTGTGGAAGAAATTTTTAAGCAGCAAAGTATTTAAGAGATGGTCTGTCTGCTTCTAAAAGCCTAACTCATTTGCATAAACAAAGAAATGACCTGAAACTAGAACTTATATTTAAAAGGGAAGCAGAGCATAAAAGTTTGGAAAATTTGCAGCCTGGCCATGCAGTAGAAAAGAAAAACCAATTTTCTGGGGAGGATTCAAGGTTGCAGAAATTTGCATAAGTAAAGAAGAGTTAATAGCAAAAACAGTGGGGAAAATGCCTCCAGGAAATTTCAGAGACCTTTGTAGCAGCCCCTCCCATCACAATCCTGGAGGTCTAGGAGGGAAAAATGGTTTTATGGACCAGGCCCAAGACCTCGTTGCTCTATGCAGCCTCGGGACATGGTGCCCTGCACGCCATCTGCTCCAGCTCCAGTTATAACTAAAAGGGGCCAAGGTACAGCTTAGGCTGTTGCTTCAGAGGGTGCAAGCTCCAAGCCTTGGTGGCTTCCATGTGTGTTTGGCTTGTGAGTGCACAGAAGGCAAAAATTGAAGTTTGGGAACCTTCACCTAGATTTCAGAGGATGTATGAAAACACGTGGATGTCCAGGCAGAAGTGTGCTGCAGGAGTGGAGCCATTATGGAGAACCTCTCCTAGGGCAGTGCAGCGGGGAAATGAGAAATGTGGGGTTGGAGCCCCAACACAGAGTCCCCACTGGGGCACTGCCTAGTGGAGCTGTGAGAAGGGGGCCACCATCCTCCAAACCTCAGAATGGTAGATCCACTGACAGCTTGCTCCTGTGCCTGGAAAAGCTGTAGGCACTCAACACCAGCCTGTGAAAACAGCCACGAGGGCTGTATCCTGCGGAGCCACAGGGGAAGAGCTGCTCAAGGCCTTGGGAGCCACCCCTTGCATCAGTGTAACCTGGATGTCAGACATGAAGTCAAAGGAGGTTATTTTGAAACTTTGAAATTTAATGATTCCCCTGCTGGGTTTTGGACTTACTTGGATCCTGTAGCCCCTTCATTTGGTCAATTTCTTTCTTTTGGAATGGGAGCATTTACCCAATGCCTGTACTCTCGCTGTATTTTGAAAGTAACTAACTTGTTTTTGATTTTATAGGCTTATAGGCCGAAGAGACTTGCCTTTTCTTTTCAAAGAGTCTCATCTTTGTTGCTTATAAAAGATGAGACTTGGACTTAGACTTTTGAATTAATGCTATAATGAGTTAAGACTTTGGAGGACTACTGGGAAGGCATAATTGTGTTTTGAAATATAAGAAGGACATGTGATTTGGGAGGGGCCAGGGCAGAACAACGGTTTGGCTTTGTGTCCCCACCTAAATCACATGTTGAATTATGGTCCTGAGTGTTAGAGATGGGGCCTAGTGAGAGGTAATTAGATCATGAGGGCAGATTTCCCCCTTGCTATTCTCATGAGACCTGGTTGTTTAAAAGTATGTAGCACTTGCCCTTTTGCTCTCTCTTTTGCTTTGTCATGGTAAGACATGCTAGCTTCTCCTTCCCCTTCTGCCATGATTATAAGTTTCCTGAGGCCTCCCAGCCATGATTCCTGTACAGCCTGCAGAACTGAGAGTCAATGAAAACTTTTTTCTTATACCATTTCATCCAGAAATCCCATTACTGGGTATATACCCAAAGGAATATAAATCATTCTACTATAAAGACACATGCATATGTATGTTTATTGCAGCACTATTTACAATAGCAAAGACATGGAACCAACCCAAATGCCCATCAATGGTAGAATGGATAAAGAAAATATGGTACATATATACCATGGAGTACTATGCAGCCACAAAAACAAATGAGATCATGTCCTTTGAGGGACATGGATGAAGCTAGAAGCTATGGTCCTCAGCAAACTAACACAGGAACAGAAAACCAAATGTGGTATGTTCTTACTCATAAGTGGGAATTGATCAATGAGAACACATGGACATAGCGAGGGGAGCAACACACACCAGAGCCTTTTGAGGGGTGGGAGGTGAGGGGAGGGAACTTAGAGGATGGGTTAACAGGTGCAGCAAACCACCATGGCACATGTATACTTATGTAACAAACCTGTACGTTCTGCACATGTATCGCATTTTTTATGAGAAGAAATCAAACAAACAAACAAAAAACTCTTTTCTCCATAAAAACCCAGTCTCAGGTAGTTCTTCATAGCAATGTGAGAAAAGACTAATATCAAAGGTCATTGTTCACAGTGCAGTACCACAGTGAAATGTGTTAAGAAAAAGATTTCCAAAACCTGGAAATAGCCATATTGGAGAAATGTGCAACAGATCCATCATTGATTATTTAATTATTTAAGGCTATTAAATTTCATTTAACTCTATTGATTGGGATATTTACAACTCTATGCATAGATGGTGACTTATGGAAAACTGACAGTGGTTTTCCGGTAGAAATTATTTCTGGTAGAAAAGAACACTCCAGGGGATATAGTTAATGCAGGACATTAACTAGTTTTATATCTCTTTTAGCATTCTTTATTCAGTCGTCTTTTTTTCAATAACTATAAATACTTCTGCTTCTCCTGTATTCTTTTTTCTCATCTTTTTTATTTTATTGGTTCCCATAATAATGAGTTAAATAAATCTTTACATGCTTACTTTATTTTTTATGAGTGTCAGGTTTTAAAAATTATACTTGACAAATGAAAGTCCTAAGTGAACATGCACTAAAGCTTGAACAAAAGAATGGCCTGGGGCTGATAATACTATAAAACACGAGTTGGCAGACTATGGTCCTATGGGTCAAATGCAGTTGTAAGAATGTTTTATTGGAACATAGACACACTCATTGATTATGTCTTGTCTACAGTTTTTGTTCTACTATAGCAAAATTGAATAGTTGCAACTACGATCATATGGCCCATAGGGCCTAAAATTTTTATTATCTGGCCTTTTACAGGAAAATTTTGACAACTTCTGCTACAGGAAATCATGAATTTTAAGACTAATCATGAACATAGTTGTTAATCATTCTCAGAAAATTGACAGCACTAATGATTTATATAACACAATAGAATATTTAATTTGATTTACTAGAAGATTATGAATAATACAGAATAACATATACTCTGAATTAAACTTAATGATCTCAATTTGGAAAACAGAAAAAAAAATGAAGAGACATAATCAAATCTAGAATCAAAAGTAGCCCGTAACTACCTACATATTACCGTATATTAAACATCAGACTAAATCAACCATCAAGAATATAATTAAAAAGGTGGAAGGGCTATGCTGTGAAAAAATCTATCATCTTAACAACTTAAAATAACTCATTTTATTAAGTGTATGTACATGAAGTTTAAATAAAAATAATTATAGTATATGTCATATATTTTATTATTTCTCACTTTGACTTTTTAAGTAAATATCAGTCTCGATTTCATCAGATAAGAAGGCATCTGATATATTAAGTTTTGTTAATTGAAAAATCTCACCTTTTTTTTTTTTTATTGCCCAGCAGGGTAGAGTCTTGCTCGGAAGCTTGGACTAGCAACCATAACCAGCTTTTTTTTTTTTTGACCTTTCTCTTTACACTTCTGCCACCTTAATGAAGGGTGAATGAATTTGCCACCTCAAAGCTATCTACCATGCTTCAGGAAAAATAACCACGATACGGGTTTGTACATAACTTGGGAATGAGTTCTTCTCCTGTCCGTTCTTCCTTTGGCTAATGCCTCTTAAATTACAGTTGTGTTGGTTGAACAGCTTTATGAATATATGAAAAGCCACTGAATTATGCACTTAATTAGGTGAGTTGCATGGTATGTGAAATATATCTTAATAAAGCTGACACTAAAAAAAAAATCACAGAAGAAAAATATTCATACCCAGTTAATGGATATAGAACGAAAAAGAAAAATCTATGTTCAGTGCCTACTGTGTGCTAAAAACTTACAAATGAACAGATATATGGGTATCAAAATCAAAAGTGCACAGCAACCTAAAAGAGCTGTCACCCAGGCTGTAGTGCAGTGGCACGATCATAGCTCACTGTAGCCTTTGCCTAAGGAGCTCAGGGGACCCTCCTACCTCAGCCTTCTAAGTAGCTGGGAATACAGGCACACACCACCATGCGTGGCTAATTTTTTTTTTTTTGTAGAGATGGGGTTTTGTCATGTTGCCCAGGCTGGCCTCGCAGTCCTTGACTCGAGCCATCTGCCCACCTCAGCCTCTCAAAATGCTGGGATTAGAGGCATGAGCCACCATGTCTAGCCTAGAGTTGTATTTTCTAGGTTTATTGTAATTAAATTATGGATCTGTAAGCCCAAATAATTTTTATGTTATAATTTTTCTTATTAATTATAAAGTATTCTAGGGACTCTGTAAAGTCCTGTTATGTCTGGGCTCATGTCTGAGGCACACAAGGCAGGCAATAATGAGGGATTGCTTTTAATCTATAAATACATAAGTAAACATTCAAATTAATTCCATTATTTTAAAGAGTGAGATAAAGAAATGTTAAAATGCACTCATTTTAACAATATTTTCATTGTTCAAAACATTTTTGGCATTATTTGTCTTTTTCAGGCAGGAAAACCAGTGTCAAAACTTCATAATCATGTCTTGTGTGTGTATGTGTCCATATGCAGTATTAATTAGCACCAGTGCTTGTTTCCAAATGCCTTTTGTCTGTTTCAAAACTCAAATCTACTATCAAAGGGAAAAAAAATCACACTATTGAAAATATTCCAAAGAATGGGCCTAATGGGACTCACAGAACTGACTGGAAGACTGAGACTGAAGATATAGGCTCAGAAATTTGGCATGAACCTTGGCAGTGGGTGACACAGTTCAGGTCACACCACAGAGCAATCTGATTTAGCGTGTCCCACTGGCATGGCCACTATCAGACTTTTTTTGTTTTGTTTTGTTTTGAGATGGAGTCTCACTCTGTTGCTCAGGCTGGAGTGCAATGGTGCAATCTCGGCTCACTGCAACCTCCACCTCCCGGGTTCAAGCAATTCTCCTGACTCAGCCTCTCGGGTAGCTGGGACTACAGGCACATACTGCATAGACTTTTATCCTCAGTGGCACCAATTGGCAATGGAGTGTTGTGCCACATCCTTTAGATGCAGTCATCCCAGGTGAGAGTGTTTGTGCAAGCCAAGCTTCTGTGCCACGCACCGGATGCAGGGTGGATGGGGGTGTGAATCTGTTAGGTAGCAGAGCACAGTTTGCCACCAAAATATACACAATGGAGGATTTCCCCACAATTGCCCATTACACATTTACTTACATTAAACATTATTGACATTATAGAAGTGTCTTTGGATTCTTTTATTAGTTAAGATGAGAATATATTATGTCTGTAATTTTAAAAGTAGAGTACAGAATAATTATACAAAAGAGATTTTTTTCTTTCAAGTACAGAGTTAGCCTCTGTACTATGGTATGGGGTACACTAGAGAGGGTTGTTACACTCTCCCAGCAGGGAGCATAGAATCTTGGCCTTTAGAACATTCCACTTAATGGTGCAATAACTTGTACACAGTGTAAGCTGGTGGGAGAAATCAAGTAAGAAGGAGAAAGAAATGACCATGAAATGTGCACACATTCCCTCTTCACCCACCCCCAGCACCCCGGCCCTCCAATTATCAATAGTGCTCCATTTGGCACTCTTTACCTCAACTTAAGTTTCACCTTTTTTTCTGGTTTGGAAAGGGAAAACTACGTTTGTTTTGTTTTGTTTTGTTTTGAGACGGAGTCTTGCTGTGGCCCAGGCTGGAGTGCGATGGCACGATCTCGGCTCACTGCAACCACCCTTTCAGGTTCAAGTGATTCTCCTGCCTCAGCCTCCCGAGTAGCTGATATTACAAGCACCCACCACCACGCCTGGCTAATTTCTGTATTTTTAGTAGAGATGAGGT
The DNA here is from genome assembly GCA_963573385.1 of Cacajao melanocephalus. NCBI lineage: Eukaryota > Metazoa > Chordata > Mammalia > Primates > Pitheciidae > Cacajao > Cacajao melanocephalus. Next base: position 12,625 of record CAUYLG010021124.1, on the reverse strand, counting down.
TTTACCATGTTGGCCAGGCTGGTCTCAAACTCCTGACCTCAGGTGACCCGCCCACCTCGGCCTCCCAAAGTGCTGGGATTACAGGAGTGAATCACCGTGCCCATCCAAACTACATTTTTTTTTTTTACAAAGCAAAAACAAAACAAAGTTGGGAAGGCAGGTGTTCTGCTCCATTTCATTAGGAGGCTGACGTTCCTAAACTCCCCAGGAACCTCTCCTGGTTGTTGAGCATTGTTACACAGTTGAGAACTGTGAGTGTATAGAAACCCAGGGGAAACATTTTTCGTCATTTATTGCTCAAGATAGAGGTAGGAATAAGGCATGGAAAAATATAAATGAGTAAATATAGTCCTTGTCACTGTGGAATAATTGGTGAAAAATGCAGGTGCATCTTATTTTCATTCTATCAAGTCATTTTCGAATTGGGTGTCCTTGAAGCTGTGGCTCATTGCTTGTACTTGTTCACTTCTTTTTTCCTGCTAATATCCTGTTTTGGGGGCAGGGCAACTCCACCCTGGTGAATGATCAAATGTTCAGGCAAATACGTCCTGGTGCTATAAGCTCATTAAATTTCTTGTCATTTCTTGCAGTGTGCTAGAAAGTACTGTTTGTGGCCCGTTTTTGCAATGTAGAACCTCTCTTTTGTGAGAGCCATGGAAGTTCCTTCTTTGATAATTAGTCTCTTGCTTTAGACAGTGCTGTTAAGAACTTGGTATAAGCTGCCAACGCTTTGTGGACTTGCAGAGGGACTTACAGAGCCCGGTGAGCTTCCTGTAGCTACTACTACAAGTAAAATTTTCAGCTGCTTCTGAAGTCTTACCCACTTAGGGCAGAGGTTCTCAAGCTTCAGCACTGGAGAATCACCTGGAGTGCTTGTTAAAACACACATTGCTGGGATCCACCTCCAGGGTGTCAGAGTCATTAAGTCTGGGGTGAAGCTTGAGAATGTGCGTGTCTAACAAGTTCCCAGGTGGTGCTGATGTTGCTGGTTTTGAGACCATACTTTGAGATCCACTGCCTTGGATTGAGAGCTGACCTCGGATTTAGAGCTCAAATGGGTAAGTAAACATCCTAAGGAAAATAGAAAAACCAGTGCAGTGAGTGATTGAATTAATATTTGTTCAATATCACAGGGAGCACAGTATTACATAAGGGTTTTGGGGCATATTTAGGTAAATATATATAACTCTTGCCACCTAGAATGTTCATAGTAACTATAAGACAGTATTTTTGTTTAATGATCCTATAGACCCTTTTCCTTTTTGTATATAATGTCAATCTAATAGTTTCTTATTTAATATAAAAATGAAATCTTATTTTATGCAAGCAGCAAGCAACTACTTTTTCAGATTTTTCCTCCTATAATTTAACGGAAAGTTTCAAAATGGAAAAGATGTGGGCTTCCAAAAAAAAAAAACTGCAAATATGTTACAATAATAAGAATGATTTCACTGTTGAAATCCATTTGTGAAAGTAGGCTTTGCTTATATTTGGGGTCCTGCCTTCTATAAAATGGTCAGAGTTTATTTTAGTAAGATCATACTCTTCAGTGACCTGAGGATCAGATGGAGGTTATAAGCAGCCCTTTAAACTAAGGCTTCAGAGCTTGGCCTAGGGAGTTAAGCAGCTCTTTGAACTGGCATCTCAGCTCTATCATTTAGGCAAATTGTTTATTCTCTGTAAAGAACCAGACTTAGGCTTTGTTGATCTACCTAAGTATATTTGTTTTTTATTTATTTGCATTATCTCATTCAGTTTTCTTTGACTTTAATTTGCTAGTTTTCTTTGAACTTTGTGAGATAAATGCTTAGATCATTATCAAAATTGTATCTATTCTAACATATGCATATAAGGCTATACATTTTCGCCTTAGCACAGCTTTAGTAGCCTCCAACAAATTTTGATGCACTTTGTTTTTATTATAAATCAGTTTGAAATACATATTCTATTATGACTTCTTGGGCCTATGGATTATATAGAAGTATATATCTTAATTTGTAAACATATGGGGGTTATTTGATATCCTTAAGCCTCAGATTTTCTATTTTTAAAATGAGCTAATGCAACAAAAATATTTGGCATAATGTCTCGCAAAGTCAGTGTTTAATAAATGGTAGCTATTGCGATTATTGTTTTTCTTTGCTACAGGGTTCCAGGTAGAAATCTTAGCTACATTCTTGTACAATAGTTTGGGTTGGAAAAAACTCTAACTTCTATCTACAACATATATGAAGCACCCATAATGTTTGTACTCTACTGATTTACCCTATAAAAATTTTCTGACTCATGAATATTAATTACTGTATTCTTTTCTAGGGCTTACTTTCCTGCTAATCTTAGGTATTGTAAAGGCCATGAGAAAGTTTGATTCTAGTCTTTAAGTGGCTTTATATCCTAAAGTCTAAAACAAAAGTATATTTTTTAACCTTTAAAACTTAAGATGAATCTGTAATCTATGTGAGTATTTAATGTAGTACTCTTTTAACTAACAAAACTTTTTTTTGAAATAATTTCAACTTTCATTTTAGATTCAGGTGCTATGTGTGCAGGCTTGTGCATGAGTATATTTGTGTGATGCTGGGGTTTGGGATATGAAAGATATCCCAAATATCACTATAGTGATATGTTCACTATATATAAATATATATATATGTGTGTATGTATATATATTTCATTCAACAGTCTTTAATGACATTTTTCCAAATCATGACCCCATAATATTTACTGAGAATCAAACAGAACTTACAATGGATAAAAGAGATACTTCTTAATTAGATGTTTTGGAAAAAAAAATCATTGTCGTATAACAAGATAACCAAAGTTCAGCTAAAACTATAGGAATGAAGTATCTAAAAATGTATCAGACAGCTAATGAACACAATATTTTATTTTTCTAAAGATTTTGCAGTATTTGTCATCTTTATCACCTTTTAAAAGTTTGCATTTTGTTGTTACTTTTAAAAATTTTAAGTAAATGTTCACTTTGTATCTAGCATTCTTTATCATTACATAATAGTATCTAATATTCTATAACTGTATTAAATATTCTATATGCACTTTATATTCATTTTACCTTATTTATTTATTTTTATTTGTTTTTGAAACAGGGTCTTACTCAGCCTCCCAGGCTGGAGTGCAGTAGCACAATCACTGCTCACCACAACCTCCACCTCCCAGGTTCAAGCGATTATCCTGCCTCAGCCTCCTGAGTAGCTGCAGCTGGGAATACAGGCATGTGCTACCATATCCAGGTAATTTTTGTATTTTTAGTAGAATGGGATTTTGCCATGTTGGCCAGGCTGGTCTCAAACTCCTGACCTTAAGTGATCTGCCCTTCTTGGCTTCCCAAAGTGCTAGAATTACAGGTGTGAGCCACTGCAGCTGACCCCATTTTACCTTAATTTATAAGAATATATATTTATATTTATAATTTTATTCGTTTTATGTTAATTTTTCCATTACTTAGATAAGGCTAAATCGCTAGTTTCCTTTTTATTTTTCAGGTAGAGGATTTTAGTTCACTGAATTCCTGATCATTTTACATACCTAGTTCAAATAAATATTAAATTTGAAAAAATAAGAGTAAGTTTAAATTCTAAGTGCTTATGTTTAATTAGATCCCACTTGACTATTTTGGTTTTTGTTGCCATTGCTTTTGGTGTTTTAGTCATGAAGTCCTTGCCTATGCCTATGTTCTGAATGGTTATGTTTAGGTTTTCTTCTAGGGTTTTTATGGTTAGATCTTATGTTTAAATCTTTAATCCATCTGGAGTTAATTTTTGTATAAGATGTAAGGAATGGGTCCAGTTTCAGTTTTCTGCACATGGCTAGCCAGTTTTCCCAACACCATTTATTAAACAGGGAATCCTTTCCCTATTGCTTGTTTTTGTCAGGTTTGTCAAAGATCGGATGGTTGTAGACGTGTTGTGTTACTTCTGAGGCCTCTGTTCTGTTCCATTGGTCTATATCTCTATTTTGGTACCAGTACCATGCTGTTTTGATTACTGTAGCCTTATAGTATAGCTTGAAGTCAGGTAGCATGATGCCTCCACCTTTGTTTTTTTTTTTTTTGCTTAGGATTGTCTTGGCTATGTAGTCTCTTTTTTGGTTCCATATGAAGTTTAAGGTTATTTTTTCCAGTTCAGTGAAGGAGGTCAATGGTAGCTTGATGGGGATAGCATTAAACTAAAGAGTTTCCACACAGCAAAAGAAACTATCGTTAGAGTGAACCAGCAACCAACAGAATGGGAAAATTTTTTTGCAATCTACCCATATGACAAAGGGCTAACATCCAGAATCTACGAAGAACTTAAACAAATTTACAAGAAATAACCACCCCATCAAAAAGTAGGTGAAGGATATGAGTAGACACTTCTCAAAAGAAGACATTTATGCAGCCCACAAACATATGAAAAAAAACTCATCATCACTGGTCATTAGAGAAATGCAAATCAAAACCACAATGAGATACCATCTCACACCAGTTAGAATAGTGATCATCAAAAAATCTTGAGACAACAGATGCTGGAGAGGATGTGGAGAAATAGAAATGCTTTTACACTGTTGGTGGGAGTGTAAATTAGTTCAACCATTGTGGAAGACAGTGTGGCAATTCCTCAAGTATCTAGATACAGAAATGCCATTTGACCCACCAATCCCATTACTGGGTATATACCCAAAGGATTATAAATGGTTCTATTACAAAGACACATGCACATGTATGTTCATTGTGGCACTGTTTACAATAGCGAAGACTTGGAACCAACCCAAATGCCCATCGATAATAGACTGGCTAAAGAAATTGTTGCATATATACACCATGGAATACTATGCAGCCATAAAAAAGGATGAGTTCATGTCCTTTGCAGGAACATGGATGAAGCTGGAAACCATAATTCTTAGCAAACTGACAGAAGAACAGAAAACCAAACACTGCATGTTCTCACTCATAAGTAGGTGTTGAACAATGAGAATACAGGGACACAGGGAGGGGAACATCACACACTAAGGCCTGTTGGAGGGTGGGAGAGCTAGGGGAGAGATAGCAGGGGGTTGGGGGATTGGGAAGGGATAACATTAGGAGAAATACCTAATGTAGATGACGGGGGTATAGATGCAGATTCAGCAAACCACCATGGCATGTGTATACCTATGTAACAATCCTGCAAGATCTACACATGTATCCCAGAACTTAAATTATAATGATAGTAAAAGAAATCTTAAGTGCTTACAATCCATTGAAGAAAACAAAAAATTTTTAAGCAGTTTTTAAAACCTTAATAAAATTTTGTCAACATGATTTAAATGTGAGATTAGCTAATGTAAGTAGCAATTAGAATGAGATTTAGCTTATTTATTTGGAGGTATAATGGAAAACTCCTGTGGTGATTCTTTTATGGCACACCAAGAAAAACAGGAGAAAGAAAAAGAAGTTGCATTTTTCTGTATTTTTCCCAAAGTGCAATGCTTTGCAACATCCTCAGAGAGAAAAAGAATAGATAAGTAATATAAAAGAAAACTATAAAAAGTATTTAATTATTTCAAAATTGCCTGTTTTTTTTAGTGCCTTTTTTTTAAACCAGGAATAACTGTAGAAACCTTTATTTATTTATTTTTAAAGGAATGATTGCTATTAGGAAAAGTGGCAATAAATATAGTTAATAACGGTAATAATAATTTTATAACCTCACTCGACAGTCTTGATTTTAAACGTGATAGTAAAAAAATATATGTCTATTTATCTTGTTCCATAAAGAATGGGAGCACTTCGGGAAGCTGAGGCAAGAGAATCACTTGAACCCGGGAGGCGGAGGTTGCAGTGAGCTGAGATCGCGCCACTGCACTCCAGCCTGGGCAACAGAACAAGATTCTGTCTCAAAAATAAATAAATTAATTAAATAAATAAAATAATGGCAACACTGGCGACCGCTGAGAGACTGTCCTCGTAGACATATTTGATGGCCATCAAAGCCATCATACTTTAGTATTCAATGTCAAAAATTTATTTCCATTTGCAAAATTTGCTAAGAACTCACCTATATTTACCTTTCCTCCTCTAACTTACAAGCGAATATTAATATCCGCATAACAGAATCTCACTCACAGAATGTTCGAGCTATGAAGCTGCTCTGAGGCCCTCTGCCTCAAGAGCCACATTTCGCAGATAAGAGAAGCCCAGAGAGGTGAAGGCACCTTCCAAAGCTCTAGCGCCTGTTTCTAGACATGGAACCAGGACAGCTCTTAGCATTTCCCACCACACTTTCATGCTTCTTATATGCCATGAGCTTGTCTTTAACATTGATTTAGAATTACTGCACATTTAATTGCATTCATCAAGGCCTACCCTTCAGGCAGTCTGATGTAACAGTCTATTCTAAGTCATCTGAGAAAAGCCATCCACTATCCTTTCAGATGTTCTTCAAACAATTTGTGTTAAAAGCTAATAAAATGAAACCGAAAATGCCAGATAAACTTTTAAAAATAAAGATGTTGTGATTCATTGGGTTTAATTACTGGTTTTACTTTAGCGTTACTTTGATACATTTCATGAAGTACACAGACAGAATTAAAGCCACATTTAAAAGGTAATTTAACACCCAGATTTATTAAGATACAATTTATATACATTTAAATCTATTTCAAGTGTACAGTTCATTCATTTAGTATAACCACAGAGTTGTGCAAACATCACCACCATCTAATTCTAGAAGATGTTAGAACCCTAAAAGAAACCTCATATTCGTTAGCAGTCATTTCCCATTCCTGCCAGCTCCCTCTTGCCACCCTGTACCCTCAGTCCTAGGCAACCACTAATCAACTTTCTGTCCTCATAGACTTGTCTATTCTAGACATTTTCTATAAATGGCATCATATGATATGTGGTATTTTGTGGCTGGCTCTGGTTTCCTTCACTTGGTATAATGGTTTTGTGCTTATCATGTTGTAGCATATATAAGTGTCTTTCCCTTTTACAGCTGAGTAATATTCCATTGTATGTGTATTCCATGTCTTTATTTGTCCATTCATCACTTGATGGATATTTGGATGGTTTTCACTTTCTGGCTGCTATGAACAATGCTGCCATGAACATTTGTGAACAAGTGTTTGTGTGGCATCATGTTTTCATTTCTTTTGGGTACATATCTAGAAATAGACTAACTGGGTCATAGGGTGACTCTGTGTTTAATATTTTCGGGAATTCCCAGACTGTTTGCAAAGTGACTGCATCATTTTACAATCTCACCAGTAAGTACAGCATGAGGATTCCAATTTCTTCACAGCCTTGTAAAAGGAAAATTTTTACAATTATAATTATTTGGCGAAAATTCAGTGAATGTTTTGAGCATCTACTTTGTGAAAGGTCCTGTTTGAGGTGCTATAATTTTTTAACACTATCAATTTTTGTGGAAAAAATTGTAACTTTCTAAAGGAGATTATTTTTAAAGTTTATTACTTATTATTTTTTAATTTTATTTATACACAATGTTGTATGTATTTATCAGCTACACATGATAGTTTGATACATGCATACAGTATTTAATGATCAAATCAGGGTATTTAAAAAATCCATTGCCTTAAGCATTCATTATTTCTTTGTGTTAGGAACATTTCAGATCTTCTCTGCCAGCTATTTTGAAATATGCAATATGTTTTTGTTAACTGCAGACACTCTATTGTGCTATTGAACACTGGAACTTATTTCTTCCACCTAACTGTATGTATATACCCATTAACCAATCTTTCCTCATCCCCCCAGTCCTTTCCCAGCCTCTGGCATCTATCATTCTACTCCCTACCTCCACAAGATCAACTTTTTAGCTCCCATATGTGAGTGAGAACATGTGATATTTGTCTTTTTGCGCCTGGTTTATTTCACTAAATATAATGACCTACAGTTCCATCTCTGTTGCCGCAAATGACAAGATTTCTTTTTTTTATGGCTGAATAGTATTTTGTTGTGTATATATACCACATTTTCTTTATACATTCATCTGTTGATGGCTACTTAGGTTGATTTCATACCTTGGCTATTGTGAATAGAGCAGCAACAAATATGGGAGTACAGATATCCCTTTGATATATTGATTTCCTCTGTTTTGGATAGATGGACAGTGGTGGGATTGCTGGGTCAGATGGTAGTTCCATTTTCAGTTTTAAAAGACACTTTCATACTGTTTTTCATAATGGTTGTACTAATTTACATTCCCACTAACAGTGCATAAAGAGTTCCCTTTTCTCCATATAATCACCAGCATCTGTTATTTTTTGACTTTGATAATAACCATTCTAATTGGTGTGAGATGGTATCTCATTGTGGTGTTGATTTGTGTTTTCCTAATGATTAGTGATATTGAGCAGGTTTTCCTAAACCTGTTAGCCATTTGTTTGTTTGTTTGTTTGTTTTAGAAATGTCTATTCATGTCTTTTGCTTGCTTTTTAGTGAGATTATTTGATTCTTTGTTGTTGAGTTAAGTGCCTTGTTGGATGAATGGTTAGCAAGTATTTTTTTCCCGTAGTACATGTTATCTCTTCATTCTGTTGATTGTTTCCTTTTCTGTGCAGAAGCTTTTTAGTTTAATGCAGTTCCATTTGTCTATTTTTGTTTTGGTTGCCTCTGCTTTTGAGGTCTTAGCCATAAAATCTTTGCCTAGATCCATATCGTGAAGCATTTTCCGTATATTTTCTTTTAGTAGTTTTATAGTTTCAGGTCTTGTATTTAAGTCTTTCATCCATTTTGAGTTGATTTTTATACATGGTGAGAGATAGAGGTCTAGTTTCATTCTTCTTTAGGAATATTTAGTTTTCTTAGCACAATTTATTGAAAAGAATGTCCTTTTCCCAATGTATGTTCTTAGCAACTTTGTCAAAAATTGGTTGGCTGTAAATATGTGAATTTATTTCTGGGTTGTCTATTCTGTTTCATTGGTCTATGTGTCTGTTTTTATACCAATAGAATAGTGTTTTGTTTACTATAACTTTGTAGTATATTCTGAAATGTGTTAGTGTGATGCCTCCAGCTTTGTTCTTTTCACTAAGTATTGCTGCTATTTGGGCTCTTTTATGGTTCTATATGAATTCTAGGATTGTTTTTTTCAGTTGCTTTGAAGGATGTCATTGGTATCTTGATAGGAATTGCATTAAATCTGTAGATTGTGTTGGGTAGTTTAGTCATTTTTAACAATATTAAATGATTAAATTAATGCACATGATATGTCTTTCTATTTTTTGGTATCTTCCATTTCTTTCCTCAGGGTGTAAGTTTTTGTTTTGTTTTTGGTAGAAATCTTTCACCTCCTTGGCTAAATTTATCCCTGAGGATTGTTTGAAGTTATAAATGAGATTGCTTTCTTGATTTCTTTTTCAGTTAGTTGGGTATTGGTGTATAAAAACACAACTGATTTTATTATATTGATTTTGTGTCTTGTAACATTACTGAATTTGTTTACCAGTTCTAAGAGGGTTTTTGGTGGAGTTTTTAGGTTTCTCTATGTATAAAATCATGCCTGAAGGAGAGACAATTTGGCTTCCTGTTTTTTTTTTTTTGTTTTTTTTGTTTTGAATTGGAATCTCTCTCAGTGACCCAGGCAGGAGTGCTCAGGTGTGATCTTGGCTCACAGCAACCTCTGTTTTCCAGGCTCAAGTGATCCTCCCACCTCAGTCTCCCTGGTAGTTGGGACTATAGTTGTGTACCACCACACCTAGCCAATTTTTGTAATTTTGTAGAGACAGGGTTTCACCATGTTGTCTAGTCTGGACTCGAACTCCTGGGTTCAAGCAATCTGCCTACCTCAACCTCTCAAAGTGCTGGGATTACAGGTTTGAGCCACCACACCTGGCTGGCATCCTGTTTTCCGATTTGGATTCTTTCTAATTACTCTGGCTAGAACTTCCAGTATAATGCTGAATAAGAGTGGTGAGAGTGGCATCCTTGTCTTATTCTAGTTCTTAGAGGAAAGGCTTTCAGCTATTCCCCATTCAGTATGATGTTAGTTGTGGTCTCATCATATATGGCCTTTATTATGTTAAAGTATGTTCCTGCTATACCTTATTTGTTGAGGGTTTTCATCATGAAGGGCAGGGTGAAAGGGATTCTTTTCTGAAGGGACTTGTGTCACTCAATGTCTGATGAGGATACAGAAATCATTGTCTGGTGACAGTAATTTGAAGAGGGAAAATGTACTATAAAGACTTGTTAACTGGTAAAATGTAATTAACTGCAAAAGGGGTAAATTGCATGCTAAATAACACAGAAATAGCAAACATAGGGAGGAGCTGCTACTTCTAGGACTGAGGGAGAATACCCAAGAAAGAAAGGAACAAACATGGAAAGGTCTTTCTCCCCTCAAGGCTGATTCAGCCCTTGTTGGAGAGGGTGGGGCTGTCACCCACAGGATAAAAAAGAAGTTCCTTGAGGTGCCACAGGCCAGGCTGGGTGAGTAGGGTGCTGGCTGTTGGGTACCAGTGGATTAGCACTGTGGTCAAGAAAGTGCCTTCTAGGGTACTGGCAAAACCCACTGGAAGGTGGTCACCACTGGGTCTCATGCATACTGCTGGCAAGGAAATTGCCTGCTCAGGTGACAATAAAACTCAATAGGAAGCCCTCATTAGGTGCTGGTGAAACTAACTGTACAGTGGTTCTCCTCTACACCACTGGTGGTGGCCACAGGTAAGAAGAATCAAGAAGGAATGTTCCTTCCTTTGCTATACTTTGTTTTATTTTATTTATTTACCTATTTATTTGTTTGAGACTGAGTTTTGCTCTTTTTTTCCCCTGGCTGAAGTGCAATGGCTTGATCTTGACTCACTGCAACTTCCGCCTCCAGGATTCAAGTGATTCTCCTGCCTCAGCCTCCCAGGTAGCTGGGATTACAGGTGCATGCCAGCACGCCAAGCTAATTTTGTATTTTTAGTAGAGATGGGGTTTCACCATGTTGGCCAGGCTGGTCTTGAACTCCTGGCCTCAGCTGATCCACCTGCCTCGGCCTCCCAGAGTACTGGGATTATAGGCGTGACCCACCATGCCTGGCCCCTTTACTATGCTTCGAAATGTCTCTCCTGCCTTCTACCAATAAGACATGAAATTGCACTGGCTGACTGAGAAGCCTGATTAGTATCACAGAACAGGGCAAAGAAGGGTGGATTTGGAGCTGAGAGGCAAAATATCGATAACTGTCTCAGTCAACTCCTTTGGCTTCTTAGCTTCCACATGCATCATTTAATATATATTTGAACTCTGTATAACACAAAGTCAACTCCGTTCTTAAGTGCAGAGTTTCACCCATTTCCCCAAATGAGGAAACACACAGTTCCGACAGTCATCGTAGCCTCAGCTGGCTGTCTTAATCACTCCTCAAATCAAAGTCCCACTGAATATTCTCTTACCTAAAGGCTAAATTATAGAGTTTATATTCAACAACATTCATAAAATAATAATGAAGAGAGAAAAAAAGAAATGGTTAATGTATGCAAATACACTAGCATATATCACATGCAAAGAGAAAATACACAAAACTATCACCATTCTCATTTTTGTAACTGATTGAGAGGCCATAGTTGGTATCTATGGGCTTCCTCCTTCTATGGCCTATTCTATATTTCCATTGCCCTTTGATGGTCAGTGTTCTTTATCTGGTGGAGTGATCCAAACTTTAATTTCTAGAGGGCCTGAATTCTCAATAAGCCTGTCCCCTCCTTTTGACTCCTGCAGTTTCCCATTAACCTTTATTTCACACCTTGAGTCCAGGTTCTAGGGAGGTGGCTTATGTTGGAGATGACCCATCTGGTCCTAGACAGGTGTCTGGTGAGATGACTGTTTTCTCATTTGGTCCTGGTCCTTGGGCCTCATACATTGCTCTTAAGCCATTCCTTGTTTTTGTCTGAATGGTGTATTTACTTCAGGAGGCTCTTTCCACCATGTTAATGTGACACTTGAGGGAGCTGCCTCATTACAGTTTCTTGCTTCTCCAAAGTGCTGGGGTGGATGGGGAAGGGCAGTGGGGCAGAGGAGGGGAGAACCAGAATCCCTTCACAGACTTCTCTGGCTGGATGCCAGATGCCGCCACTCTCTCCCCCATCTCTGTGCCCCTCTTCTGGTGGTGGCAGGGTGAGGTAGGAAATTACTTTCCTTTCTTGTTGGTCTTGGATACTTTGCAAAGACATCAGTACGTTTTCTTAGCTTTACAGGTTTAGTTCTTAGCACTTTGTCACCCTGGGAAATCAATGCCAGAAAATCCCATAGAACTTTTCTGCTTTTTGCCTCAATTTACCCATCCGTTAAGACAATAAATAAAGAGCTGGCATTCTGCCTATAAAAGGGGAGTACAGTAAAAAACGAAGAAAATATATCTCACAACTTATTTCCCATCTTTTTCTTTCTTTTTTTTCTTTTTTTTTTGAAAGAAAGAGAAAAGAAGAAAGAAAGAGTGAAAGAAAGAAAAAAAAAGAATGTAAGAGAGAAAGAAAGTGGCAGAGAAAGAGGGAGAGAGAATGGGATTCTTGTTCTATTGCCCAGGCTAGAATGCAGTCTAAAAATGGGTATTAAAAACCTCTTTTATGCCAATAATTGTGCTTAACAATGGAGACAGGAAGGAATAAGGGATGAAAATAACGAACAAGCAGCCAACCA
>CAUYLG010021122.1:92500-103101 GCA_963573385.1 Cacajao melanocephalus | reverse complement strand
AGAACACAAAATCAAACACCGCATGTTCTCACTCATAGGCGGGTGATGAACAATAAGAACACATGGACATAGGGAGGGGAGCACTACACACTGGGGTCTGTTGTGGGGGAAATAGGGGAGGGACAGTGGGAGGTGGGGAGTTGGGGAGAGATAGCATGGGAAGAAATGCCAGATATATGTGAAGGGGAGGAAAGCACCAAATCACACTGCCACATGTGTACCTATGCAACAATCTTGCATGTTCTTCACATGTACCCCAAAACCTAAAATACAATAAAAATTTTAAAAAAAGAAAGAAAATCAACTTACAATAATAAATGGCATTTCTATATGCCAAGAGTGAACAATCTGAAAAAGAAATCAAGCAGGTGATTTTATTTAAAATAGCTAGAAAAGAAATATCTAGGAATAAATTCAACCAAAGAAGTGAAATATCTCTACAATAAAACCATGAAACACTGATGAAATAAATTGAAGAGGTCGCAAGAAATGTAAACTGTGTTAATGTATTGAAATAATCAATATTGGTAAAATGCACATACTTTAATGCGATCTCTCAAAATATCAATGACATTTTTCAAAAAAACAGAAAAAATAATTCTAAAATTTATATGGAGTCACAGAAAACCCAAAATAGCCAAAGCCATCTTCAACAAAAAGAGCAAAACTGGAAGAATCACATTCCCTGATTTCAAATTATATTATAGACCTATTGTAACCAAAACAGCATAGTATTGGCATAGAAACAAACACATAAACCAATGTAACAGAATAGAGAACACAGAAATAAATCCATGTATTTACAGAGAACTCATTTTTGATACAGGTTCCAAGAACATACATTGGTGAAAGGACAGTCTCCTTAATAAATGATGCTTGGAACACTGACTATCCATAAGTAGAAGAGTGAAACTAGATGCTTGTCTCTTGCCATATAAAAATAATCAAAATAGATTAAAGATTTAAATCTAAGACCTCAAACTATGACTACTAAAAGAAAATATTGGGCAAACTCTCTAGGTAATTGATCTGGGCAAATATTTCATCAGTAATACCCCAAAAGCATAGGTAACAAAAGCATAGTAGACAAATGAGATTACAAGTTAAAAAGGTTCTGCACAGCAAAAGGAAACAGCGAACAACTAAAGACATCATAGAATAGGAGAAAATACTTGCAAAATACCCATATTGTCAAGAGTTTAATAACCAGAAAATATAAGGAGCTAAACGAATAAGAAAAAATAAATCTAATTACCCAAAATATTGGAATAGACATTTTTCAAAAGAAGACACAAGTGAAAAAGTACATGAAACAGGTATTTGGAACAGATATATGAAAATGTGGTCAACATCACTAATTAACAAAGAAATAGAAATCAAAATCATAATGAACTATTATCTCACCACAGTTAAAAATGGCTTTTATTAAAAAAAATAGAGAGATGGTGATGAGGAAGCAGAGAAAGATGAACGCTCATACACTGTTGGTGCGAATGTAAATTAGTACAGATACTATGGTAAATATTATGCAGTGTGGAGGTTCCTCAAAGAGCTAAAATATAAATACCATGTTATCCTGCAATCCCACCATTGGGTATATATTTAAAAGGAAGGAAATTAGTATATCAATGAGATAGCTGCACTTCTATGTTTATTGCAGTGCTATTTACAATAGCCAAGATATGAATCAACTGAAGTGTTTATCAATGAAGAAATGGATAAAGAAAATGTGGTACATACACAGAATCATATTGAAAAATGAAATCTTGTCATTTGCAACAATGTGAATGGAACAGGAGGACATTATGTTAAGTAAAAAAAGACAGGTAAATATTACATGTATTCACTCATATATTGGAGCTGAAAAAATTGATCTCATGGAGGTAAATAGAATGATGGTTAGAAAGACTCAGAAGGGTACTGAAGAGGTGGATATAAATAGAGATTGGCTAATAGGTACAAAAGTAGTTAGTAGGAATAAGATCTAATGTGGGGAAGCACAATGGGGTGACTATAGTTAACACTGATTGATTGATTGTGCATTTTAAAAGAGCTAGCAGAGTGGATTTGGAATGTTCCCAATACAATAAATTCTCAATGTTGAATCGATGTTCAACAATTGATGTTGATGTTGAAGTGATGGACATTCTAATTGCTCAGATTTTATTATTACACATAATATACTTGCATCAAACTACTTTACATACTGCATAACTAAGGTACAACTATTATGTACCACAGTTGTTAAAAATAAATAAATAAGAAGTATCCTTAGATTTACCTTTAAAACTACTATGTGTAAACCCATCACAATAAAAACTAATTCAAAAAGAAAAGAAATAGCTTTTAATAAAAACAAAGAAAGAACTCTTGGAAGAAATGTGCCAGCCATCATTTTAAGTATATTTGTTCTATTAGGCCATACATTATAATTAAGCACTCTAAAGAAAGTTTCTTGAAGACATTTGTGGTGATTATAGCCTACTTATTCTCAAACTTCACTGTTTATTTCTCACAGGCCTCCACTAACCTTTAGTTGTTAAACCTGATAGTTTCTTATCAGTCTTTAGATTTAATTTCAAAATCCTTAATGTGCAGGTTTATATACACTTGTCAAAATTCTTTGAAATCTATACTCTAAATGGGTGCAGATAACGGAACATATTGTATGCCTCAATAAAGTGGCTGCAAATCAAAATCTTTAATGTGTCTTAGGTGAGCATTTGCTGTTTGGCCTTTGCCTATCTTCTTCATATGATCTTAAATCATATACCTGTCATGCTCCAGCTTTTTCTTCCTCTGATTTTTTTCACAACACTTAATGCTATTGAGTATTCCTTTTCTTTTAAGACTAGTCAAGTGCAATAGTGAGAAAGGAGGAAAGAGTAAGGCAAGAAATTCTGTCTGTTAATGTCTGCGAATAGTCATTAGAGGTAACTCACTACCCTTTGGATCAGCTTATTTACTCTTTTTTTTTTTCTTTTTTTGATACTCTAATCTTTCCATTTATTTTTTATAACTTTCTTTTAGATTTCCTCTAAGAAATTAGAATGTCCTATTGGTTCACTTACATTTACTTCTAATTCCAAAGTATTGTTTCATCTCCCTAATCTTTCCCTAAGTACTTTTTGTCAGATGATTCATTTAAAATGAATGGATCCAAGTACTTTAAGACATATATAATTAGACTTGAAGCTTAATACCAGGAAGGAAAACTATGTCATGACAAGATGGACTTATTTTATGGTCAAGGTATATTAGACTGAATTAATCTGATTCTTCGGGGTGCACGTCAATTTTTGTATTAAGACCCTTTCATGCAACAAACACTACGAAATCATATAAAAGAAAGACAATTGCCAAAAGGTTAAATAATGATAATATAGACATAAGGATTATTATAAGAATAGTAATCCAAGTTGAGTTGCTAAAACTAAATTTTCATATCTCAGACTGATGATTAAAGTTTCTGCCTACCTTAGGTTGTTAGGAGGATTTAATGAGATACCAGTGAAATCCCTTTGCAAATTATATAGAAAATAATGTTTTATTACTTTGAACAATCAAATCTTTAGGTTTATAATATTCTGAATATCAATTAAAATAATACCACATTGCAATTTTATGTGAAATAAAAGTTCAGGGATAAGAATTCATTGAATTTCATCTACTTTATCAAGAAAATTAATTTATATTTAAAGTTTCAAAAATGTTACATGATTTTATTTTCAGCCTAATAACATTTTAAGTGACCCACATGGTTATTTTACTCTGTAAATATCTCTTTTTCTATCCATATGTCTTACATTATTCTCTTCCTTTCCATTACCTTTATTTTTGCTCCTGTGACATTATCCGCATAACTGAAAGAATTTAAGCTTTATTTACTGTATTTTAAACTCAAACTTTTACTTTAACCGGAATGAATAGCTTTATGTTTTTATTTTATTTTCTTTCCCCTCATTAATCACCCAGGGATACAAACCTTGGAAGGCTTTACACAAGCAAAGGTAAGGTGATCTAAAAGAATCATTGTTTTAATTGAGAAAGAGACATTTTCTACAAAGTTATTAACAGCCATGCTTGCATTCTGCTGAGATACAAGAGAGAAGGAAAATCCTGAATATCAAGATGGTGAAAAGCATGCTATTACAATTTATTCTCCAGAAAAAATTCAGGGACATGTCAGAAAACTCAGGGGTAAGGCTTGAAACTCTGATCTGCATTTGGTGACTGTGGAGACCACTGTGTGCAGTGTCCAGGACCATCAGGAGGCTTCCTTGCCTGGTTTCAGAGGCTGAATCCTTGTGATCAGTCAAGCTTGGCTTAAAGAGTTTTTGATCATGTTCATGAAATCTTTCCTTACTCAAATGTCATTGAAGAGAACCTCTTGTTTTCTGCCAAATGTTTGACCATTTTGTATTTTATAGTTTAGTTTTCACATTTAGTTCATGAGCATCTATAAGAAATTAAGAAAATGAAAAACTGATTTGATTTGAGTTTGGGTTAAATAATGTTAGCTCATGTGAAAAATAGAAATTGCCAGCAGAGGCAGGGCGGGTATTCAAGGCTAGATGGAAGAGGCCAGTTAGGAGGCTGGTCTCACTTTGGTTTATGTGAGATAACTATTTACACTTTTATATTGAGAGTTATTTTTAATTAAAAAAGTAAATCTTGTATTTTGCCAAATGTACTTTTAACAGTCATAACATTTATATTGTTTTCTATATCGATCTATATATGTGATGAATGGCATTAATCTATTTTTTAATTTTGAACTACCCCTGTCTATTTAGAATATAGCTACCATAGCCAAATTAATATTATCTGTTAATATTTGACTAGTTTCTGTTTTGACTCTTAGACTGATGCTTCAAAGTCTCACTTTTTCGTCAATGTATTATATTAGCACAGACTAATGGCTATTTGATGGGTTATAATTCCATACTGTCACTATTTATATTAATGCTCAAATTGCCCTAGTTTTGGCAGGGAGAGCTCCTTCAGGCTAGCCCCTGTGTCCTTCCAATATTTTCCCATCATTTTTGACCACTTCCTTATTTTCAGGCACAGTACAGTGATCCTTGATCACCTTTAATTTTCTGTTCCCAACACCTCCAATTTGCAACTGCTACAAGGAGGTCTGGTTCCTTTAAGCAGATAATGAAGAATTACACTGGAAAAATAGGATTTGGTGTTGCCTACACTCATTGTTATAGAGGTATTCCTGCTCTAGTCACTCTCTAAGCGAGAAAATACATATTCATATTTGTATACACACACACACATGCACTTCTTTACATCTATATTATTTCTTCATCTATTCATGTACACTGGAAACCATAATTTCACACTTACATTCCCGTTCCAATCCAATTCCATAGTGTTTATTTTCATTTTCTCCCTTTTCTTATTTGTAACTCTCTTCCCGGTGAGAAACCTGACTTCAATCATATTTAATATATTTACTTACGTGAGTCAACTACCTGTATGAACTCATCACTGTCCCAGTATGGACACCCTGCTATCCCCTGCAGACTCTTACACTTTGTGTGGTTTGCCATGTGGTATTCTCTACACCCTAATCTGGTCCAATGTTGGGATTCACTCAGGATGGTGGCAAAAAAATTAAGGGAAACATATTAGAGAAAGTTATAGAATATAGTCTCAAACCCTTTTGGAAGGCCTAAGGGTTTTTTCCGTAGTTTTTGACTGAAGGCAACCAAGTCTCTCTGCAGGAGCTAGACACATTAAGGCACAAATACAAAGGAATGTGAATAGTTTACCTAGGTAGCTTGTTTACTCATGTGGTCTTATAAAACTAATCTTTGAGCTGGATGGCCCTCTCCAGGGAGGGTCAACCAGGGATATTACTCACTAATGGTGTTGGCTTTGGTGATCAGAACCTGTCCTTTAATCTTTAACCTCTAGTGGTGTTGACTCAAGCCTTTGCCAATTAAACTTTACGAAATAAATGCAAGTCTCACTGGCTGGATGGGAGCTGGGGGTTGCAACTGTTTACAGCACTCTCCAGGGTGCCTGTAAGCCACCCAGACACACTCAGTTGAACTGGCAAAATATAATATCTGTGTGTCCGTGTACTTTATTCATTCATTGCTGAGTCAGGGTCTGCAGGATAAATCCCCACAGGTGGTGACCCTGACAGTCCAACACCCTCCATTGTGCAGTAGTCAGATGTGGAGGCTCTACTAACCCTGCTGATGGTCTAACATCCTGTGCTAGACTGCTGTCTCTTGCATATGCTCCCTCCAATTCAATCATGTTGGACTGTCCCTTTGAGGCTCTCCACCAAGCCATCACCTTGATTGAGTTCTAATGCTCTATTTCAGGCTCAGATTTCACAGTGGCACTCTCCTTATTTCCCTTAACACTCCACATCATATTACCCTCCTTCCAGTGTGGACACCCTTCTCACCCTAATCAGGCTCTTACAACCCACAACAAACAGCACTCCTATGCAAGGGAGCTGCTCCTCATCCTGGGCTTGGATTTTCCACACAGAGATATTATCCTTCTCTCCTTCACCCAACTAGAACTTCAAAACCCCATGTCAGGCTACTTCCCATAAGTGTGGATGCCATTCTCACCTGACTCCAACTCTGGCATCCTGTGCTCAGATTCATCAACACAGGTGAGTTGACACACATCCAGTGACAACAATCTCGCATTTATCATGTTCTGGAGCTCATGCTAGGTCATCCACCTGTGTGAATGTCCTTCTAAACCCACTCAGGCAGCAACAACCCCACCAATAATTACTTATTCCAATCAGACATCTTCGTCATTCTTCTTTAGACTTCACTATCTGATTCTAAGAGGCAATTATTTATGGCATTTTATATTTACTCAATATTAAATATTTTGGCACTTTTAAATTTCTTTTTGAAGGCTCAAATTTTTATCTAGTATCTTTTGTTCTACAACTGAGCTTTGCTTAACAATTACTATCAAATAGATGGGCTGAATTAATACACACACACACACACACACACACACACACACACACACACACACAGAACTACTTCTCAACAGCTTTATCTCCTCTGGAGAGGAAGTGAAACAAGAGCTGGTAAAAACACCATGAGATTTCCTCCCATTTAGAATATGCCTTTTTCTTAATTAGGTATTCCCCTAGTTGCTGTAGACCTCTGACTGCCTTTCAGATTCCTATGAGGTTATTTTCTCCTAGTTTCTAGTAGTGTTTGATATTTCCATGAGAAAACTGAGGCTTTGATCTTCCTAATCTGCCATTTTGCTTATGTTGTCTTTCATTTTTAAATGATAAATTTAGTTCACTTTTATTTACAGTAGTGACTGGTTTATGTGAATTTGTTTCTAGTATTTTGTGTGTTTTCTGTTTTAAATTCTTTTAAATTTTATTCCCTCTTGTTTTTATTGGCATGATTAAGTTTTCCTTACAACTACCATACTCCTTTTATCCCTCTAGTTATTTGGAAGATATATTCTAAAGGGAAACAATCCCTTCAAAACCTGAATGTGATAAGATACTTAGACCTTTTTGACCTCCCTGTAATTAATTATTGATATATAATATTTGTGCTACTATTTCAGTTTACCTTGCTTTTATAAACCAAGTATTAATATTTGTTTATAAAATTTATAATTTAGATTTACCCAAATATTTTCTAAATTAACTAACTTGTTCATGTTGTTTCCATTGCATAATTTATTTCTTCCTTAAAAATTCTGTAAAAATTATCTAGAAATAAAAATGTGAGCAAAATTCAGTCTCTACTCATCTGAGAATATATTTATTCTGCTTTCATTAATTTCATTAATATGATAATGTAATAGATGTATAATTATAGTTCAGCTACTATACTTTCTTTTCTTCATTTTTCTTCAATAATGAATTTTTAAATTCATTATTAAAATATTTGTCTACCTTGTTTTATAATCTTTTAAGTAAACAATGAACAGAAGTGAACAGAAGCAAAAAATCTGCTCTTACACTGCTTGCATTCTATGTGGAAGATAAATATTAAAAAAATAAAGAAATAGTTTCTATTACAATGGGTTTGCTTGACTCTATTTGGAATATAAAATCTTTGTACTCAAAAATGTGTTTCATTGCCATATTTAAAAATTTTTAAAACAATCCAAGTAAACAACATTTTTGTCTCTTTTTTCCTTTTGGCTAATCTCATTTTACATTCAGTCTTATAATTATTTTTTGACTTTCATTATTACCTTCAAATAACGCACTATCTTATTTTCTCTTTTATTTGAATTACAGTTAAGTATCTGCTGGACCTCTTTCTTCTGGTGCTTAGATTTTTTGATATATTTTCTATCATTTTATTTATGTAGTTTCTGATCTGCATTTTATTTAATTTACTTCTAGTTCACTAACCTTTAGTTGTGTAAGGTCATCTGTTTAATTGCATTTTAACTTAAACTGATACTTTAAAAACTTAAATATATTCTTTATTTCTATAGTGTTTGCTATTCTCTCTCCATATTAATTTGATTTTATGTACTTTACTCAAATTATATTTTTCTTTAATATTTTCATTCATTTTAATCATACTTAAAATCACTATGTTTTACATAGTTAAAATGATTAAGGCATATTTTTAATTATCCTTATTTCATAACAACATTAAATTGTGGTGTTAATCTTTTTCTATTTTGTTCCATGTCAAAAGTCTTTAAATCCTAGTGAGATGTGTCTGTTTATGTATTGTGCTTGTAACTATACAACAATAAATTTATTTTCATGAGACTTGATTTTTTTATTTGGGGAAGAAAAAAACTCTTAGGTATTTTGAGGAATATTCTCCAAATAAATACTGAATTTGCTTCCATTGTCTTGATGTTAAAAAAAATGAAATTTTTACCACTACCTTTAATGGCAAACCTGAAAATACGTTTATACAAATTAAATACAACTACTGCTGACCTAATCCTTTTATGATATTAATTTTTGGCTTAGAAATTTCCAGAATTCCTAATTCAAATACAGACAATGAAGACCTCAAACTGTCTTGAGAATCAGGATGGTGGTTAAGCCTCACAGGGTAAGAAGCAAAATCTTTTCTTCATCCAGAACTTTCACATTTCTCTTTAACATTGACCTGAGATATTGGTTCATTTTTTAACTGAAGCCATAACACTTTGAAGGTAATAGATTTATGTGACATTATCTGTTCGAACTCCTTGGCTCATCTGTCTTTGAGAGGAGATTAAAACCAAGTACCTCAATTACTAAGATCAAAATTCTTCATCCCCACCCAGGAAGCTCTAGCATAGGTTCATACTCTGGTTTTTAGTATCTCCTTCATTGTAGCCTGCACATTTTGTTTTATTTTTGTTTTTCTCTATCTTCTTTTCTTAAAACTTATACAAATTAAATGAAACAAAATATTTCTTTTTACATTTAAGTAATTGACTATATACGGCCTGCTTTTATTTGAGTATCCACTTGTTGGTTGGCTTACTTCAATATAGCTAAATAAATAAGCAACCATGGATTCACCCTGTCAACCTTGTGCATGTCTCCTGATGCACATATGTTAAAAAGTTCTGTGAGTTATGTATCTGAGAGAATGGTTGCTGGGTTGAAGGCTGTTTAAATGTTCAATTACATGTAATGCCAAACCTTTTTCAAAAGTATTGTTAAAATATAAGCTTGTATGTATCCACATTGTCTCTTATCTTTGGGATTTTCAGAATTTAAATTTTTTTGCCATTCAAAATGTGTGGTCTTGGTTTACATTTCCCTGATCACAAATAAGTTTGAACATCTTTAATACATGTATATTTTTGGTTCCATGTATTCTTGTTTCTGGTAAATGTATTACAATGGTCCCCTGTGCATTATTTTGTTAGTATTTTTCTCTTATCTTAATAATTTATAGGCATTGCTTTTGCATTCTCAATATTGAGACTTTGTAAGATTTGTGTATTGCCAACATCTTTTCACAGTCTATAATTTTACTTTTCACTTCTTTTAAATTGGTTGATGATGTACAAAAACTTTTATGCTTAATAGTTAAACTAGTCAGTCCTTTATATCACATAAAGTCAGTGAAGTATTTGAAGTAGCATAGATTGTCCAGATGCTTTTGGAAAAAAAATGAGATTTCAGGTAACTTACTAATTTTTTTTTTTCACAATTTTCTTGTCCTGTGGGAGAAAATATACACAATAGCTGTACTTTTTAAATTCCACTATTAAAATAGTTTATTTTTTCTTCCAAAGTGAGTTAATGATGAAGCATTTGCCTGTGTGGGCTTGATGGCACAATCTGTCTCCACAGGAAGCTTCTTCAGAACTACCCATGTGAACCCGTGAAGAAGCCTCCTTTGTACAAACCCTATAGTCAGCCTCAATGTTAGGCCTAGATTCCTGGATCAGTTCCATTTTGGAAAATACACAATGCTTGCTAAAATTTAAGCTGCAGTTTGAACGCAATACAGAGTATTTCTTTACTTTTCATAAAACCTTCAATGTGATCTCAAATATATTAAAATATATTTTAATCTCCAGGTTAAATGATGATGTTCAGTGTTGCATACTCTTTTCCATGACATAGTCAAAATAAAATGTTGTTGTTT